>JACEIK010013577.1:8890-25287 GCA_018107945.1 Datura stramonium
TCGGTGGACATCCTTCACCAACTCCTTCTTTCCCTCATCCACGTGGGACACACTCTCCATAGAGAGCCTACTAAGTGCATCTGCAACCACATTAGCCTTGTCCGGGTGGTAAAGGACACTCATGTCGTAGTCCTTTAGAGACTCCAACCACCTTCTTTGCCGAAAATTTAGGTCTTTCTGCGTGAACACATATTGCAAGCTCTTATGATACGTAAATACATCCACGTGGACCCCATACAAATAATGCCGCCATATCTTCAATGCAAACACCATCGCGGCCAACTCAAGATCATAGGTTGGGTAATTCTTTTCATGAACTTTCAGCTGTCTCGAGGCATATGCTATTACCTTCCCATGCTGCATCAACACACATACCAGTCCGACTCTCAAAGCATCACAATACACTACAAAGCCATCAGTATCCTCGGGTAAAGTCAACACTGGTGCTGAAGTGAGTCGGGTCTTCAACTCTTGGAAGCTTTTCTCACAAGCATCCGACCATTGGAACTTCACCTTTTCTGTGTCAACCTGGTCAATGGGGATGCAATTGATGAAAATCCCTCAAAAAATCTTTGGTAGTAGCCTGCTAAGCCCAAGAAACTCCGAATTTTGAAGGATTCACCGGTCTGGGCTAATTCTTCACCGCCTCTTCTTTTGGGAATCTACCCTTATGCCTTTGCTTGATACCACATGACCTAGAAATGCCATTGAGTTTAGCCAAAATTGACACTTGCTAAACTTTGCATACAACCGACGATCCTTGAGGGTTTGCATCACTATTCTCAAATGAGTGGCATGCTCCTCCTCGCTCTGGGAGTATATAAGAATGTCATCGATGAACACGATCACGAACATATCTAGATATTGCTTGAACACCCTGTTCATCAGGTCCATAAAAGCTGCTGGAGCATTGGTTAGTCCAAAAGACATAACTACAAACTCATAATGGCCATACCGTGTCCTGAAGGCTGTCTTCGGGATATCACTCTCCCGAACTCAGAGACGATGGTACCTAGACCTGAGGTCTATATTCGAGAAACATTTGGCAGCCTGGAGCTGGTTAAATAAATCATCAATCCTGGGAAAGGGGTACCTTTTCTTGACGGTGACCTTATTAAGCTGTCGATGATCAATGCACATCCGAAGGGACCCATCCTTATTTCGAACGAAGAGAACCAGTGTACCCCATGGAGACTTGCTCAGTCTAATGAAACCCTTTTCCAATAAGTCCTTCAATGGTTCTTTTAATTCTTTTAGCTTGGATGGAGTCATTCGGTAAGGAGGAATAGAGATAGGTTGCGTATCTCGTAATAGATCAATGAAATCAATTTCCCTTTCCGTAGGAACACCTGGCAAATCATCGGGAAACACCTTCGGATATTCGCACACCACCGGAAATGACTGAATAGTCAGGGTCTCGAACTCCACATCCTTAACCCTAACTAGGTGGTACATGCAACCTTTAGAGATCATCTTCTTGGCCTTAATATAGGAAATAAATCGACCTGCTGGTACCGCCGAACTACCCTTCCAACACTAACTCACCCGAAAAATGAAATTCCACCGTACGGGTCCTACAATTAATCGAAGCATAACATGAAAACAACCAATCCATGCCAAGAATAACGTCAAATTCAGTTATGGCTAACTCTACAAGGTATGCAGAGGTAACCTTATGCAACACAGTGACCAGGAATCCTCTATATACTCGTCTAGCTATGACCGAATCACCAAAAGGGGTCGAAATAGAAAACGGTTCTGACAAGGTCTCGGGATTAACTCCAAGGCTACTGGAAATGTAAGGAGTCATGAAAGACAAGGTAGATCCCGGATCTGGCAAGGAATAAACATCAATATGAAAGACACGTAACATACCAGTGACCACGTCTGGCGAAGGCTCCTGCTCCTGGTGCGAGGCAAGGGCATATAATCGGTTTTGGCATTGTCCTCCACCTCCACTAGTCGACGCTCCCTGCGGAGCGGAATGGGTTGGAGCTGCTGCTGTCCTGGTGGTCTGTGCACAACCCCTATCATCAACCTGTCTAGCATATGGGCACGCTCGGCGTATGTGCCCAAATCTACCACACCCATAGAAAACATCTGAACCGAGCAGGCACTCCTCCGCATGACTCTTACTGTACTTCCCACAAGCCGGAGAGGTATACTCTAACTGGGTTCCCCTCTGATCCCTTGACACTGAAGCCTTGCTCCTTTGATCACCCCTGGGTCTGGATGGAACACTAGCTGATGATGGTGCGGGGCTAGTGATCCCTACTGAAACTATGGACGGTAGCCACCGCCGGACCTCTGATGTGAAAACCCACGGCTATCCATCCGAGTCCTCTTTTCCTCCCTCTCCCTAGCATGAGCTGCCTCCATCTACTGTGCGTACAACACTATGCAAGGGAAGTCTATATCCTGGTGAAGCAAAACAGTTCTGCAATCCTTGTCTAAGTAACCAAAAACACCATGAACGAATCAGCTCACCCGCGCCCTCGGATCCATCACTAACTCTAGGGCATACTTTGACAAACGAGTGAACTCAAGAGAATACTCCAACACTGTTATCTTTCCCTTCTTGAGGTTCACAAACTCCGTTGCCTTCAACTCCCTCATCTCTCGAGGGAAGAACCTATCGAGAAAGGCCATTTGGAACTCATCTCAGCTGATAGGGCCCACTCCAGCTGCCCTGCTGTCCTTCCATTACTTGTACCAAATATGAGTGACCTCTTTTAGCTGATAAGAGGCCAAGTCCACACACTCCCCATTTGTCACCCCTATAAACTAAGTGACTTTCAATATCTCTTCAATGAACTCGTGTGGATCCTCGTCCACCTTTGATCCCATGAACTTAGAGGGTTCATCCTCAAAAAGTCTCTAATCCGAGCCGCCGATGCATTGCCATTCTGTGGGACCTGCGCAACAGCCTTCTGGTTGACCTGAGTGGTCAAGGCCTGTGCCAACATCTGAATAGCCACCCGAAACTCAGCGTGGGCAGCTCGCTCTGGTGCTTGGGGCTCCTGAACAGGTGGGGCTTGCTGATGCCCATGGTCATTGCCGCCCTCGTGGCCCTCATCATTTCCATTCCTCCTTCCGTTCATTCTTCTAGGAGCCATAATTCTAAAATCATGAATCGCACGAATTAGAAGGATGGAGAGACTTTTCATCGCACGACATAGAACATGAAAGAAGGGAACATTTCCTAAACGTCTAGCAGCCTCTTCTTCATAGGTGTGGCGCGCTTCACACCCATGAAAAAGACTCTACTTAATGCGACTTTCATACACCCTAGGACACTCCAAACCTATGGCTCTGATACCAAGTTTGTCACGACTTGAATGTATACCCGAATTGTAGACACGGGAAAAGGGACCTCGAGAGACCCCAATTCGACCCATGACACATGCATACAACTATTCTTATTTAAATAAGAGGAATACTGAACATGAAATGTAACAGAAATGTAACCATAACATAACATCAGGAAATACTAGACGTACACATAAGCTGAGTACTACATATTGTATGAAAGCCTCTACTACATACGATAGGTTGATGGGAAAACATCCCTAACTAACCCGAACAATACTAAAACACAAGCTAACATAAAAGTCTGTCAAACGGTCCTCGGAACATGAGGACTCACCAATAATCTGAGAGTGTGAGCTGAGATGGACTAAGGATGAGAATGAGCCTGAGATCTGGACCCTGTATCATGAAAAGATACAACATAGAAAGTATGCGGTCAGTACGTGGAATATACTGAGTATGCAAGGTAAGTAAAATGGATATTTAAAAGTAAATAAACTCATAAATAAACATAGTATAAGGACATCATGCTTGTATCATAAACTTCGTAAGTAAACATAAGGCTCAAGACTTTCAAATCATTCATAAATCATTCATTATCATAATCGTAAGTAAAATTTATCAAAACATTGCTTGAGCCAATAACATAAACATGAAAATGCATAAGACATGCAGAACAATGGGAGGACTCATCATAACCGACACCATCATGGTAGAGCCTTTCTTGATGCCCCAACTATGTCACTTAAGTGGGCAGAGTCGACCTTGGCTTGACAGGATAGGGTCATGCATAGGCGTGATATCACATTTGAGGGGATCATTATCAATACAATATATCATTAGAAACCTATGGTGGCACGTGGTTATGAGACACCGGGCTGTTCGATGCTAGACACGGCTCCCAAAACATGTATATAGGCTCATACGTAAATCAATATCATCATGCATTGAGATTCATTGGTTAAAATATAACATTTATCATCAATGATCGCCTTTAAAACATAATTAGCCAAGAATCAAAGTCCCTTTTCATCGGCCGACATCATAAATCATGTGATTTGTTTCATAAATCGTAAATCATTCTTCAGCATGTGGGCATTGCCCAATACTTTAACATACTCAATTCTTTCAAAAGTATGCTCATAAACATGGGTAACTTGTAATCATGCTTTTCCATCATCAATAACCTCAAAATATTGAATATTCATCATAAATCATAACTTTCATGAACTCTCATCCAAGGGCATTTTAGATTTAAAAAGCTTGAAACATAATTTTCAAGGAAATAATATAAAATCTGCCCATCATTCGTAATTCAACAATTAAAACTCAATTAAATCAAACCCATAAAGAGAAATTACATTTTCATGCATTTGGGTAAAATCCCATGGAATTGAATAGGAGGATTCATGATTAAGTTCGAAATTTGAGCATGGGTGTGGAAGAAATCACCTATTCTAAACCCTACATACCTAGGAAGGATGAATCTACCACCTCACTGATTGCCCAAGGAGAAATTGGAAGAAGAATCCCTTAGAAAAGCTCTTGATCACCTCCTAAATTCATAAACTTGCATGCATGGAAGGAACATACTTAGAATAGGTTTTCCCCTGCTAAAACCCCACTAAAATGACGTAGTATAGGGCCTTAGGATGAAGAAATAATGGAAATACCCTTACTGATTACGCAAAAAATTCCCCACTAGACCAACCAACGGACGAACCAATGGGACATTGGAAGATACCACAACTCGTGGTATCCGCCCGTGCTAAGCACTGTCCCAATCCATATATCGAGATCAAACCACGGATATACAGGACGGGTCGTCTTAAGTTTCAATGGGTCATTCCTTCAGACGTTGTTTCCTTCTTCTGAAACTCTTCACTTCTATTTAACGAGCCTCACCATGACTCGTTCTACGATACAATGGGTCGTGGTTCCCATCCGTCATTTCCCATTGGAGATCTGGGATCCCTTACCACGAATCTTCAGAATGGGTTGTTGCAAGCCACAATGGTTCGTTGCATGACCCGTTAAACTCCCTAATTTCTAGGCCCATCTCCTACCACGACCACTAACAATGACTCATGGTTTCGTACAATGAGTCGTTACACCAATCGTTGCCTCCACTACCACCTGAGCACCTGAACCCACGACTGCCAACAACAGCTCGTGGTTACATACCACGAGTCATTGTACCTCTCGTCCTGCAACGTTTTCCCAACTTTCAGTAGTTTTGCATTTTAGCTTCCCGGGTATACTCTTAGGAACTTTCGGGGTATTATAATATCTCCCCCTTGGGAATATTAATCCTCGAATGTAGGAAAAAAGCAACAAACAAAAACATACAATTTATCATAGCCATATACTAATCATGTTTATGACTTATAATATGATGTTTTCAGCAGGTTTGACCCAATGATTAGTTTATAGGCTTTTACTTATGATTTCAGTTATGGAAAATCATATGATTTCTATTTTCAACTTTGGGTCATTCTAATCAGATATGATATTCATCTTTTTATTAAACATGTTTTAGATTCAGATTTCAGCATCTCATGATCTTATGATTTGTGTTTATATGCATAGTTTTAGTGATTTCAGTTTATACTTATTCAACATGATTTACTTACCTTGCATACTCAATACATTTCAAGTATTGACCGCATACTCTATGTTGTATCATTTCACGATACAGGTGCAGACGATCAGACTCAGTTCCATCTTTAGCTTGTCCCCGCAGCTTAGTTCAATTTCTCTTGTTAGTTAGTCCTCATCCTTTGAGGATCTTTAGTTGGTTGAGTTGTGTTACTTTCAATCTCATATTTTAGTGAGCTAGTTGGGGATGTTGTTCCATCAGCTCTTCAGACATGTTAGAGGCTTATCAGACAATATGTAGAATTTCAGCTTTGTTACTGTTGACTCTATATGGTTGTTATGTATTTAGACTTTCGCTTATTCATGTTTTTGTTATCAGTTTTCGCTCGATGTATTTGCTTTAGTTATCATATTCATGCCATGGGTCTACTTGGAGCCATTCATGGTTCTAGGTTCCGTATCTTAGTTCGTGCCTATGTTCGGGTCATGACAGAGTCTCATTGAAAGATAATTAGTCAAATGTTCTACTAGCTTTAGTGATAGTTTCAAGGATAGGAAGTTTTAATTCCACTATCCACTTTCTAATCCTACACTTACGTTGTCTATGGAAATATCAATAGGAAAATTAGCAGGCACAATGTTAGCTAATATACCCAATCTTGTCCAACTATCATGCTAGAAGCTTGCATTATCACTTTTTGGTTCCCACCAAATAACATGTTCAATGACATCCCTAGCCTCTAACGTCAATTTACATAAATAGGAGTCTCCATTCTATTGGACAAGAGTAGGAATCTGTTTTTTTTGCAGTACTTGTTCCACATGAAATTTAATCATAAAGTTCCTGCAGTTTTGAACTTCCATTATAGTTTGACAAAGAGTGCTTTAGACACATAAAAAGGGACCTAAATCCTATATGTCCCTCTTGTTTCTCTAGATACATCTTCGGCTATGAAGACCAATGACTACTTCTACCTTCTTCCTTATTGCTCTAATAGAACGTAGCAAAGATCCTATGAATCTCATTTATGGTGAATTTTGTGGGAGCCATAACATATAATAAATATAGAGGCATGCTTTGTAGAACACTGTTAATTGAGACAACTTTACCACTAAAGGATAGTAGCTTTCCCTTCTGACTTTGTAGCTTGTGTTTGTCCTCTTTATCAAATCATTATAATACATTTTTACTTTCCTGGAATGAAAGATAAGACATCTTAGATACTTAAAGTAAAAGTATCTTTGTCAAATCTTGTGATATTGCCACTTCTTGTGCTAATATTTTAGAGGTATTCCTGTACATATAGAAGAAACTTTTATTAGTGCTTATCAGTTGCCTTAGCACTTGCTCGTATTCTTTTAAAGTGTCCATGGTCATTCTTAATGAATCTTTTTCTACTAAAGCAAAAATAGTGGTGTCATCAACATATGCTAAATAATTCAGTTTAGTACTCTATTTAGGTAAATCAAAACTTTGATATATGTCATTATGCAATAGAGAAGTCAAAGTCATGGACAGTCCTCCTGCCGAGCAAACACAAAGAGTTGGTGGCAGAGGGTCACCTTGCTTAACACCTCTAATTGAGTGAATAAAGCATGAGTCTGTCCGTTGAATAAAATTGAGTATCAATTGTTGGCAATCAGTCTCCAAATTATATCAATAAAAATTTCTATAAAACCCGTTGTCTGAGAACTTTGGTAAGACAGAACTAAGACACCCTATCATATGCTTTTATCATATCAAATTGTCTAAGAACTTAGTAAGATAGAGCCAAGACACCCTATCATATGTTTTGACCATATCCAATTTTATAATCACATTAGTTAGTTTGCCCATCTTTCTGATATCAACCATTATCTCTTAGGTTAATAGAATATTCTCAATAATGCATCTCCTTTTGATAAAACCTAACTGATAAGTGAAATCACCCTAGGTAGAATTTCTTCCCATCTATCATGTACTTCCTTGAAGATAATTTTGTTTATGTGATTACTCAGACTAATAGGTCTCAAATCAACAAAAGTCTGAGCTATAGCCTTTTGATGAAAAGGAGCCAAATTAGTATGAGTGATTGCTTTTAGCAAAGTGTGACCTTCAATAAAAAGCTTTCACTATGGAAAAAACATCCTTCTAAACTATCTCCTATCATGTTTGATAGAAAATAACTGGCATACCATATAGACCACAAACAGTATCCCCACTCATTTTAAATATTGTCTTCTTCACTTCCTCCATAGTTGGTGTAACACCTTATAACTCCAAAGGGATTTTCGACCTCAGTATGTTATTATTCAGGTAGTTTATAGAGTTTATTTGGTATGTGAACCCTTTAACAAGACATGAAAGTACTCAAGAGTTGAAATAATGAAAGATGCAAAATTTTCCAAAACATTACTGTGCAGGTATTATAAGTGACCTACAGACCATATGTTGCTTCGGCGGTACCGTATGTCAAGGTAAAAGAGAGTGCTCATTTATTGAGTCACCATTTAAGGAATTATACGATCTATTCTATGAAGTGTATATGGGTTTTACGAAGTGTATGTCACCACTATAATTGGAAGCTTTCTTTTTCAAGTTTCTATTTAAGGTCTATGATGTAACCTACAAGTCATATGTCAAATTTATGAATCCATACTTTGTATCACAAATGAGGCTTAAGAGAATGATCAAGGAGTCAAATTAACAGATGATTCAACCAATGATTCCTAAAATGATTCTATGGACCTTACTTGACAACCATAAGTGGAGACCCACAATCTCAAGTTTCTGGATACGAGTTATGGTGATGTTGGGCATATTTTGATGCTCATTTGCCATGTTTTTACCCATATTTGATCATGTTTTGAGTACATAATTAGTAATTTATGATTAAATTCATGTGTGTGTGTGTTTTATGTGCTAACGAAAGATTTTAGTTGATTCGAGTAGAAAATTAAGCAAAAAGAGATCATAATGATGCAAGGAATGAAGATTTCAGAATCTAACGGTTTGGTGCTATGGCAGGTGGTGCTATGGCTAGTGCAGGTCGTCAGAGAAAAAAATCCCAGGCTGGTGGTATGGCGGGGGCGGCACGTTAGGCCTATTCTAGAGATGAAAATTGCTAAAATTTTGACTAAGTTTGTAGAGATATAGGAGGGGCAGCGCGCCAGACCCACCAGCCTGAGATTTTTTTCTCTGATGACCCGCACTAGCCATAGCACCAGACTGTAAATTTATTTCTCTGAATTTGAAGCTAAGTCTTGAAGGGCAGAAGCGTCATTTGAAGGCTCATCTATAGATATGAGGAGTAGGCCGTTTGTTACACATCTTTTATCAGTCTTTTGACAACTTTTGACATTCGGGAAGAGTGGAGAGACGCCAGAGAGGAGTCTTCTCTCATTTTCTTTTTTCGTGTTTTTCTCATGAAAGATTGTAAGTCGTTTGGAAGGAAGACAAAGTTATACAACTAGTTTTTTTCTTCTTTACTTCATATTTTCGTATGATAATGACTATTTATTCATTTTTCCGCTTGTTTATGAGTGGATAAACTTATAATATAGGGTTACGGCCATGGTAGATGGTTGATTGTTTGAAAGCGTAATAAAATTGATTTTGATTCTTCTCTATGGTTGTTTGTATTTATTTGTTTTAATTTATTATTTATGAGATTGATCACCTTATAAGCAATCTATTGGCTTTCGATTGAACTTAGGAAAGGGAACTGAAAGGGTTAAAGATAAATATAGAATGGGAATTTAAAGACCCTTGAACCCATTGGTGATAGGATAGAAGTTGTTGTTGAGGATAGGGATATACACTTCAACCCCGTTTAGTTGAAATATAAGCAGGCATAATCATCGTTTCATATTCTCCTGCGACCATAGGGATATAGGAGTTAGGGTTCATGAGATAGTTCTTGGATGCTAGGGATAGTCGCAAGAAATGGGAGAGTGACTTGCAACTAACAACTATAGGAAGAATCATGCTAGTTTAATTACGTCTGAAAAACTCAACCTAAAACCAACCAAGTGCCATTGCCCTAGTTTGTCATCATTATCAAAATACAATCAAGTTTGCATTACTTTTATTTAATCTTTACATTTGAAGTTTAGTATTTTAATTTTCTTAAACGAATCTCTAATTTATTTATTTCTTAGATTAGTAAAATCAAAGTACAACCTTATAACGATTAAATTAACAAGTCCCTGTGGGTACGATATCTGGAATTAGCAATCCTACATTACTTGACGACCACGTGCACTTGCGTGCGCTTGGCGACATCAAGTTTTTGACGCCGTTGCTGGGGACTTGAATATTGTTTAATCATTTATAGGTTAGAATTTTGTTTTGATAGTCTGTATTTTACATTTGTTTCTTATTTTTGTTGAAGTTAACAGGGTTGTTTTCCTCAGTGTATGCCAAGCCCGAGAGTCAAGGATCATCCTTAGCTTCTCTTAATCCTGAAATAGAGAGAACCTTTCGAAGGTTAACTATGGAGAACAACGGGAAAGCAGTAGGTGAAGAGAATGATAGAGTTCCAGTGATGCAGCTTGCTAGGCGGAATATGAAAAATGATTCCAAAGTAATTGTCAGACCGGCCATCACTGGAAACTTTGAGCTGAAAGAAGGGATTGTGCAGTTGGTCCAAAATACTTGTCAATTTCAGGGCAAGCCGCACAAGGATCCCCACAGGCATCTGATGACATTTGTAGAGCTGAGTGAAAATTTCCACTACCAGAACGTGTCTGATGAATATGTCAAGTTGACTTTGTTTTCGTTCTCACTGATCGGAGTGGCTTCAAAATGAGCCTGTAGGATCCATCACAACTTGGGAGATTCTTTCCAACAAGTTCATAAATCATTTTATCTCTTTGAGAAGAACTAAAGAACTAAGAGGAAAGATCTCCGGATTCATACAGAGACATGGAGAAACACTAGCTCAGGAATGAGAACGTTACAAGAGTTACTTGAGGGATTGTCCACACCACATGCAACCTAAGGAGATAATCGGGCACAATTTCATTGAGGGTCTGAAGCCCGAGCATAAGATTTCTTGACACTACAACAGAGGGACAAATTCTATCCAAAAGTTATGATGAAATTGAGGCTCTCTTGAACCTCATGTCTGCAGGGAATCAGGATTATCAAGATTCAGGCAGAGGATTTACAACAGCAAAGGTGCCGGGAAAGCTTGAGCTGGATGGTGTAGCAGAAATCAGAGCAAATATTAGGCGGTTGGTGAATATCATTAGTAAGTTGGTAACCACACTAGCAGGAGGCCAAGTGTCGCAGGTACAATAGGTACAACTCCCACCTCTATCATTTGAGGTGTGTGGTGAAGGCCACACTTATTTAGTTGTCCTCTTAATCCTGAGACTATATAGTTTGTGGGAAAATAAGGTCGTGGGGGAGGTTTTGGAGGTAATGGCTATAATCAGGGGTACCAAAATGGAGTGAATCTCCCATGGGGAGGGGGGGAACCAAAATTTCCAAAGGCCCAAAAACATTTATCAAAGGCCACAGGCCAGCAACAAAGTAGTTCCTTGTGGAGAAAATGAAGAAATGGATGGTGCAGTAGATGCAAGTGGTCAATGAAATGCATAAATCCATCCATGATCTTGAAAGGAAAATGGGACAATTGGCTCTGCAGTAGAACAACAGACCACAGGGTTGACCAAATGCAGAAATCCATCCATGATCTTGATAGGAGAAGAAGGAGAGTTGAGAGAATAAGGGTTTAGGCATGAAAAACCCTTAAAAGCGTCCCAAACAATACTCAAAACAACGTCACTTTAAAGTTGGAAGCTTGAGATTTTACTAAACTACCCCTGAGAAAAGCCTGAAAATTTCCCAAACTAAGGCCACGACTCTCATGAAGAGTCGTTGTCCACTCAAACGACTCATCGTCAGACCCGTTAGGTACACTGGATCTACCTAAGGACCACAACTTCTCCCATCTAACGACCGACATGTTGAGTCGTTGCCACACCTAACGACTCGTCACCTCCTTCCATCAACCACACTATTTAAGACTTATCCCAGGGTCCCTATCCTCCACCTAACGACCAACCTAACGAGTCGTTGCCAGGAAAAATGACTCGTCAGGTCATCCGTGGCCACTGGGCTTGCCATCCTTTCCTTACAGTTCCTCATGGGTCAGACCACGACCCTTTAGGTCTCCCATTGAGTTGTCCCCTGACTCATTCTGAGGCAAGTTCTGCTGGTTTTTTTATTGAGCCTCATCCAACACCGGGGTCTAATCTCAAGGACTTCTGGGGTGTTACAATATCTCCCCCTTGGGAACATTCGTCCTCGAATGTTGGCTGAACACACTAAAAAGATAGAGACGAACTGAAATCCCAAAATCAATCAATCACAGCTAACCACAATGGGGTACATGACTTCAGACCAACCTTATACACCATAACCGAATATCCACATCGAACATGCATACCATGTCACAGGAGAAACCGAAGGACATGAAACCAACATAGAGCTAGGTAGAACACCGAAAAGGATTCTTCCCCCTTTATCCGACACTAAACTGGTACAGACTAAACCTTCGTTCTCAAATCGCTTCTTGATACTAAGCTAGGATTCATGATATCTAATCTAGCTGAGGATAAGGAATTCATGAGCACGAGTTATTCCCGACATCTAAAACTGAGTACATACAAGAGATAATCCGACTCTACTAAGTTAATAAACGACTTCTAAAGACAGAGTTCGAGCTAACCACACTAGGAAAACATAAATCAACACACATAACTGATTCATAACATTAAAATAAGCATAAAGAACTCATAGAGCAAAACTAGCATCACTGTCTAAAGCAACTACTTCTAAACCTCGAGAATCTGCACATAGGGATAAACATAACTTAACTTCAACCGAGGTACAAGGGAGGTTATTTGAACATAGTAGAGTTCGACATACTACAACTGCTAAGGCTGAAATTCTTTTATGAGCATTCTCAAGGTCCGACTTATTTCACATACTCATTATCTCCCCCTTATCTTAAAGTCAGCGTTCTAAGGCTCCCGAATATTTCTTCAGGTTAGGCTAAATTACTAATTCTTAACTCCTCTTTCACTTCTAACCTTCATTGTGAGCCTTACACTAACAACTATTCACATCACACATCAACAATCCTTTCCCACATTCACAACAGCGCTTATTATTCAATATTGAGGTTGTACAACATATAAAGGATAAAACAAGATTCACAACATACCTGTGGCCACTACCGGTGCTTTGCCCTTATCCTGATGGGCTGCTACAGCATAGAAGTGGTTTTGACAATGCCTGCCACCCAGATAAGAGGATGCACCTTGCTGAAACGGGCGGGCTATCAGAGCTACTGAAGAAGTGGTCGAGGATCTGCTCTCGCCTTGCTTAGCCACTGCGCAAGATCTGTGCATATGGCCCGCCTTTTCGCACAAAAAACAAACATCTAAGCCAGCCATGCATACTTCCAAATGGTGCTTTCCACAACTCATACACAATGGGTACATAATCTCCCTCTCTCTAGGCTGATACAGAGCACTGGCTGTCGAAGGTGCTAGGGCTGTTGATTTCTGCTAGTAATGTGAGTGATGTCCGACACTCGACCTCTGATGGGAGGAATTTGGGTCTCCATTCCTTGCCTGTTGGCCTCTCTCTTTTTCTTTCACCTGATCTGCTTCCATTTGTTGAGCAAATATTACCAAGCGTGGGAAGTCTATGTCCTGGTGCAACATGGCAGTCCTGCATTCTTTGACCACGGAGTCTGACACTCCATTCACAAACCTGCTCACTCGGGCCCGCTGGTCGGCTACCATTTCCGGCGCATACTTAGATAACTGAGTGAACTCCAACGCATACTCCTGGACAGTCATGTCATTCTATTTCAAGTTAATGAACTTTGCCGCCTTTTCCTCCCTCAACTCATGAGGGAAAAACCTATCCAAAAACAATGTCATAAATTCATCCCAACCTATGGGACCCGCTCCAACTCCCCGACTATCTCTCCATTGATAATACCAGATGTAAGCAACTCCCTTTAACTGGTAGGAGGCTAAGTCTGCGTTCTCATTTCCTGCTACTCCCATAACCTGAGTAATCTTCTGAATTTCTTCCAAAAACTCATACGGTTCCTCATCCACCTTTGACCCTTAGAATTCGGGTAGGTTCATCCAAAGAAAATTTCTTATTCTTGCCGCCGCTTCATTCCCATTCTGAGGAGCACGGGCCACCGCCTGCTGGTTCATTTGAGCGGTCAGGGCCTGCGCCAACATGTGAAAGGCTGCTCGAAACTCAACATGAGTAACATGATCATCCATTGGGTCTTCCTGGGCTAGTGTTACCTGCTGACGGTTGTTACCACACCTTCTTCGATTCACTCTTCAGGGAGGCATTATCTGCGAGCGTGTAAAGAATGAGTTAGGGGAGGAATAGTTTAGAGCTTCATACTCTACGCACGATAAGAATCATGAAGAAAAAGGGAACATTCCTAAAACATCTCATAGCCTCTTCATCATAAATGTGGCGCGCTTCACACCCATGAAGAAGACTCTACGTAACGCGACTTTAGAAATCTTAGGACACTCTAAACCTTTGCTCTGATACCAAGTTTGTCACGACCCGAGTGCACACCCTAGTCGTAACACGAGACAAGGAACCCCGAAAGGCTCCAAGTCACCCCAGGCATAATCATAGCATAACACTTAACATACGATACGACTAACAACATGAATAAGCATAAGCTAATAACAAGAATATAATATAAACCATAAGAATTATTTTAACATCACTTAGATCAACACTGAATTTGTCTAAACAAGTCTGAAATCCTTCTACTAAACTGATGAGTTGTTGGGATGAGCCCCCAGCTAACTCCTAAAATATGAAAACTGAAACATAAGAAAATATGAACATAACCATGTCCTCGGAAGATGAGGACTCACCACTAGCAGTTGAGAGAGGGTGGAGCATATTTAACCACGAGGCTAAGCCTGATGACTTGAATCTATATCATGAAACGATATAGCACAAGAGGCGTGCAATCAGTACTTTACATATACTGAGTATGTAGGAAGCATAATCAACTAACTCATAAACATATACAAAAAGAAAGTATATAAAAACACAATAGTAGTAATGTAACCAAAATGAGATACGACAACCTTATATGAGATTCACATATTCATATCAACATAACCACATTATAAGGACATANTCATATCAACATAACCACATTATAAGGACATACATCGTTATAAGATCAACTGGTGCACAAAAGTAATAACCAGAATTAATATAAAGGTACGATGCCATGACTGATATCAAGAGGGTCCCTGACTGTTCAAGGAAAGTGCCTGACTGTCAAAGGGAGTGTCCCTGACTATCAAAGGGAAACATTCTTACTAACGAGAATCCCCGACTGTTAAAGGGAGAAAATTCTCTGATATAGAGGGTCACTGACTGGCTAGGGATGTTAGTCCCGATCGACTAAGGAGAAACACACATGGCTAGTAGCTAGGGATGTGAATCCCGACTGACTAGGGAAATACTCTTGCTAACGAGAATCCCGACTGACTAGGGAAACATTCTTGCTAATGAGAATCCCGACTGACTAGGAAAACATTCTTGCGAACGAGAATCCCATAGAGTCACCTTGCACATTATACTATCGTGACATTCCAAACTCTAAATTCATCTCATTCAACATGTAGTATAAGGTCATGCATGATTAATAGATTCCACTCATACTTTATCATAGATGCATGGCTTCATTTATTTCAAATCATACCACAAGCTAATATTTATACAATTTGGGAGACTTCGCTCCAAACAATGTGGTAAGATTATTTCGGGAAAATCATCATTTTAAATCTTCATGTGGGCATTAACCAAAGCTTCGTCACACTTGGGTATAATTAATTCATTTTGAAAACAACAACATAATCATGGGTAGTGGTAGATACATGATTTTCATCATCAAGCTCATCATCATCTCACATTTATCATAAATCACTTCTTTTATGAACTTTTCATCCATGGGCGTTTTTGATTCAAAAATTTGGAAAATAATTTTTGTAAGAAAAAACAATTTAGAATCCGTCCAAGCTTCATAATTCATCAATATAAATACAATCTAGTCATACCCAAACAATTAAATCGAAAACATGGTGATAATACATAATTTACTTTCAATTGCTCAAGCCCACAAACTCCAACTCATCCCAACATAGTTATCAATGTCATATTCGGGTCATTAGGGATTAATCATACAATATTTCCACAATTCCATCATGTTCATGAATTACTATGATAATCAAATGAGCAATAAAAAAATCCCATTCAATACTCAAGCCAATATTTGAAGAACATGCTACACTCTTGCATTCCCAATATGTAATCCATATTTCAAAGCAACCCATTAATTTACATTCCAAATAAATTCATAATTTCAGAGGAGACATAGTGTTGATAGTAGTAATGAAGCAAATTAAGTTGTTAGCAAGTT
>JACEIK010013579.1:6123-25287 GCA_018107945.1 Datura stramonium
AAGGGTACCAGTCTATGCCCGTATCATTTTTTATTCAATAAAGCTTTCTTTGATAAAAAATATAATTATCCTTTTATTTTTTTGATATTTTTTCCTTATTTTTTCTACACAATTTACTATCTAGTTGAATTTAAAAAGCCCTTATACATTAAATATTCATTTTCAAGAGTTAACCCATATAAGTTTGTAATAAATCTTAATTAAATCTTTGTTTAAGCCCACGTAGTGTGGTTATTTAGGTTTTTTCTAAATACTTAATTATCAATAGTTATAATGTTCAATTAATTCCTCTGCATATTGATATCTTAATCTTGCCCTATATATCTTCGTATTCTTTCTTTTTTGGCATATTATTCTCGAATTGTTGTACCATTAGCATATTTTATTGTGTACAAAAATATTTTGTATAAAAATATCGTGTATGATTTTATTTTTTAAGATTTTTATTCAATAAATTAATTTTTAGTATCATGTATTGATTCTAAGTAAGAACATAATATGTGAGATTTTTAATTTATTTTCTTACAATTTTCATTCATAGTGCATCAATTTTTATGATGTACTTTTTCTGCAGGGATAAAGAGAAGATCAAATAATCTATATATATACTAAAGCAAGGTATAACCAATGTGATGTGATACCTCTCTATGACCTTTAATTTTATTCTTCTTTTTTCTCCTTTTTCTTTTTGACATTTTCCCCTTCATTTCACTATATAATAACAATACAATAATTTACTTTAAAATATTTTTCACTTAAAAAGTCGTCCATAACTCATACATTTTCATTTTCATTATTTCTATTCTAATAATGTCCATTAATCTTGTGTCTTTAACTCACACGTTCTCATCTTCATAACTCCTAATTTTAATCTTGTCTTTTCGAGTCCATAACCCCCAAATGATATGTTACTTATAAATTTTGACACCTTACATGTGAATTGAGGATTCAAGATTAATATGCAGATATGACCATGAATCTTGACGAATATATGTACTAAACTCAAAGATTATATATTGAAAAAACGGATTGTCTCGTGTGTATGTGAGAGAGAGAGACCTATATTCCAAAAAGATTACAAAAGCACTTTCGATCTTCAGAATTTCTTTGGAATTCAAGGTATGTAAGTGTTTTTTTTTCTAGTTTCATTGTCTTGGACATTACTGTACACTTTTAATTTCACATGAATTTTTATATTAATCCAATTTTTATTCTATGCTTTGTTTTTCTCCAGAACTCTTATATTCTAGACATGTACTATTATCTTATAAATATATTTTTTTTCAATATTTGAATTAAATGTCATTTTTAAGAGTAATCTCTACTCTTTTTTTTTTAATGATTTTATTGTTTGTACATATGTCCTCTTGTGTTTTATGAATGAGTCATGAAGAAAACAGTAATATGAATAGAATAACTTTTTTTATCATGTTAAATTAAAGTTCCTATATAATTTTATTTTATATATTGAAGAAAGTAAATATTCCTTTTATTTTGATGTAATATTTAATGTTTGGTGCCTTGTTTAAACTTTAGAGCCAAAGTTTGTGATTGATTCTGAGTTACGTTATCTTGCAGGGATAGATCAGAGGAAATGAAGATTAAAAAAGAGGTTTCTAAGAAAAGACAAATGACCTAACAATGAGAAGTTTGAAAATACTAATAAAACATAATTTGCAAGTTCTAAATATGTTTAATCACTAACAAAAAAGTTTCTTCTTTCCAAATTAATTCTCAAATCGTCGCAACTTTAATATAGTACGGCTATGAAGGTGGCGAAAGTGATGGCAACAGAGGCAAAGTAGTAAACATGTAATGCCATTGGATTCTCCCTTTCAAAATGTTATATATGCTCGCGGATTGGTTATATGTATGTCATAATATGATTTACTACATGAATAAAATAAAAATATCGGTTCACTTTAATTTTTTGTATCACATAAAAATTAGAGAAGGATAAGAAAGTATGTGTCTTTTTTTTTGTCATGCTTGTGCCAAGTAACTAACAATTTAAAAAATGAAATACCATATGTCAAAAAAGCAAACAAAAGAAATTCTATCATTTATCTTTCTCTTTTCATTTGGAAAACTCGATATGATATAAAAGAACGAAAAAGAAATTAATTAAGTGTATATATAATTTACTTTTATCTTAACAATAATTTATAACCACGCGAATCACGGCAAAGTTCACTAATTTTAAATAAAAGAGCTATCTTTTTTTTGTTTTCCTTCTTGTAGACCTTTGGCCTTGCAAATTGCTACACATTAATATATAGACATAGTTTATCTTCATTTGTTCTAATGGTATGGTTATTCAAACTTCATATATGACCATCTAAATTTAGTTACTCCTAAAAGAGTATGAAATTAATAAAAAGTGGAAGAGTTAGCATTAACATTAGACGAGTTTGATCGGAAATATAAATAATTTCACAAAGTGTAAAAGAAATTTTATGCATTCTTATATTCATTTTACATATTATATTACATATTATATAAAAGTAGTGGAAAATTAATGACTTAATTTATTATAGTAGCAAAAAAATACTTTAATAAGTCTATTATAATGTACTGATTTTTTTCTTATTTTATTAAAAAATATGTAATTTTATTATTCTACAAAAATTAATTGTAGCAATTTCTGATTGAGGAGCAAAAGACTTAATTTTTTTAAAGGCAACAAGGTCTTTTCATTTGTGTGTGTATCAATGACAACAAAAATAATTTTGTCATTCAACTTTTTATGGATACACGATCTTTTGTGCATGTATTCATATTAATAGAAATAATTCTTTTTAAAATATTAATAATTTTAATTAAATTACATGTTTTTTTTGTTTTTTTAAAAATTTAAAAATATTTGGGAGTTCTTACAAAAATATAGATATTAATTTTGTTCGCATTTTGATAACGATTACATAAAAATTATTTTTTATGATGTTTGATCCAATATGAATCATATAAAATATAAGTGGAAGCCAAAGTAAAAGTTAATAGTTATTTCTTTATTAAATTATAATTTAATTAAATTAATTTTTTGTTTTTTTTAATTTCTTTCCTTTTTTAGAAATAAGTAAAAAAATTAAAATACTAAAATACCTCCTCCAAACATTGAAAGGCAAATATAACCTTCAGTTATAATAATAAATAAATAATAATAATAATAATAATAATCTATATCTATATCTATTCTATATAATCATCATACTATATTATAAGTGAGGTCCCTAAGTTAAAATTAGATTACGAAATGCTCCTTCATCCCAAAAAAATATTTATTAAAAATAATTTTACCATACTAAATCATATACACATAATTAAGAGGATCTAAGCTTCTGTGAATTGTTGCACATTTCAACTTCCACACCAAACATCTCTATTTTCATTTTGATATTATTGCACAAATATGCAATAGAGACAATACAAATTGTACATTTAAAAATAAATTTAGTCCAAATATAATTATATTAATTTTTCCAATATTAAATTTCTCATATTACTAACAAAAAAATATTATCATGATTTTTTTCGTAAAGCTAAAGAACTTTTGATATATTTCAACAACCTCATTTAATTAATATTGAATTATCTTATCTATTCTATTAAATTCTGTTCAATAGGTTGTATAAATATGATTTAAAAATCTAGAATATATTTATCAGTCACTATTAGAAGAAACACAAAAGGGAAGCTGCAAATTTACTAGGTAAGTTCACTTCTTTCTAAAAAAAATTACTTTCTATATATGAAATATTCATAAAAATGCATTTTTTAGAAAGTCAGATTTTACTGAAAAGTTGATATTTTGAAAATATTCATAAAAATATATATATTATTTTTTATGAATTTAAATTTTATACATCGTCGTATAAATAATTTTTTTTATTACCGAGTGATCAAGAATACTCTACAAATGTCTTTTAAATGTGAGATATGAACTCTTAAAATAAGAAATACTATAACAAGTAAAGATGATGTTAAGGTGTAAACATTATTCACACTAACGAAGTCAATCGTATATTAAGCACCACAGTAATAATTTTACTAAAACTAATGCACGCAAATTAAAAACTCTACCGTCCATCTACAATAGAGGCAATGATATTTGGCCGCCTAAATTATTTTTATAATAATTATTAACACAAACATGCACTTCAACATTTTAATTAAACTGATATATTTATAAAGAAGTATAAAATATTAACATTTAACTTTTTTATAGTAATGCCTCCTCATTTTGCTTCATTCTTTGCTTGAACTTGTTCAAAATGTTAATAGTTGATGTTTTCAAATTTGCTGAAGTTACTTGTTCAAAATCTTGCTTCATTCTTATATATATATATATATATATAATTAAATATTTCAATTTTTTAATTTTATAAATTGAATTTAAGGGTTTATTCTTTGTTTATTTAATTATAATGTTATATTTTTTCAAAATAATTATCACGTTAATAACATCAATAACATACAACAAATATGTTTATAAATTGTACAAATCATTACATGTATTACATGTTTACACCTAATAACATTAAAATGTAACTAATTATACATTTCACCAATCGAACTAAATTTAATTGTTTAATTTTGTAAATTCAGACAATATTTAATCATATATGGATAATAAAAATTTATTTGAATAGACTCGATTATTCATCTATTTCACTTGTACTTTTTTCGCTTTAAATTTTATATTATCCATTATAATACAATCTAGATATGATTCATATCATATATATAATTGAGATGGGGGACGCATCGCAAAGCACGTGTCCGAAACTAGTTCACATAATAAGATTCAAGGGCAACAATTTATTATCACTATTACCAAATTAAAATTATCATTACAACCATCTAAACATATAAAAGAAAATTGATGCTTTGAAAATACTTGCTTTCTTTATTAATTCGATCCCCTTTTCTTATTTGTCCAAAATTTTAGTCACTTCCTTACTTTTTCTTCTTTTATAATCTCTCAATATGTTTTTTTTTGGATATTTATTTACCTCCAATTTTTTCGCTTAAACATCTCTTAAAAGTTACTTATGTCGTTCCATTTTAATCATATTTTAGCTTAAAAAGTTATTTTAAAATAATTATCACTCTCATCCTCTACTCAAAATTATTCCTCAATCCTTTTGAGGTTGATAGAATTAACTATATTTGTTGTTATTTTTTATATAAAATCATAGGAAAAAACGTTCTTCCATTTAGCCGATATGTTATTAGAGAGTAATTTGATTTCAATATTTTTTATTTTGAAAAATTAAATAACTTGATGCAATGAATATTTTAAATATTCTCATATATTAAAAAATTGAACCTTCAATTTTAAAATAATAATCATGTAACTCGACAATTAATCTAAAAACAAGAAAGGTAAACTAATATAGTCAAAGAAGAATATCAATTAAGCTACTTTTAAGAAGATTCTTTTTATTGCGGATGTTATTTTACGGTTATTTTTTTTGAAAATTTTATTTTAAAGATATTTTTTATTTTTTTTGTTTTTTAAAAATTAAATTAAAATCGAATTTATTTATCTATTTATGAATAAAAATCGATAGAAATTAATTAACAATTAATGTGATCGAATCATCATCCTATTCAATCTTTGGCAAAAATGATAAGTATATTTTATACGTAAAATAGTGGTACCCCAAACATTCAAATTCGCAGATCCGCCCCGTTTCATCGTGATATTCATATCAAGTAGCATAGTATAACATGTATCCTCTAATAGTAGTACAACTATAAAAAAGAAAAAGATAAAAAAAAGAGAGATGATATTCATGGAGATAAAGATAATAATTAAGAACTTACAAATATATCCAGATAATTGGCGACTACTAAAATAATCATTCCAAATCATAGATAATTGAATTTCTAATTTATAAATTATACTTCAAATGATTAAATATATAAAAAAGATGTAAGATAAAATGATGCAATTTTATGTTGTCGTTGTAAATAACCAAAAAATCACGAGAAGAGAAGAAGAATTCTAGAATTTAATAACAAAGAGTGTTTGGGAATCACAATGAGGAGAAAATTTACTATTTAATTTGAGAAAGAATTAGGTAAAAAGGGAAAAGTAATATTTTATAGTTCAGTGATCATATATAATACAACATGACGGTGCTCGATTTAATAATTTCTCATTGCAAAATTCATCCTTCAATAAATTATGATTCCGAACAACACTGCAAGTAAATTTAGCTATATTAATATATGATAAATTATTGACAACAACAACATATTATGAAAAGTAATAACAAAAATGAGGTTCAGGTAGAATGTAAGATGGACTTCATGCTTCATGAAGGGTTGAAACAAGGAGTGAAAGAGATCTGTAGTTAATTAAATTATTTGGTAATTGAAGAATAAACTTTACTTCAAGCAAACTCCAAGAGAAACTTCACAAGAAACTAATGATTCTATATAATAGAAATATTTTAGGAATCTTAATTGATTTCTTCTTCTTCTAAAACCTTTCAGATCACTAACTCTTCAAATTATCTGTATTTTGATAGAAAGTAATTAGATAGCAACAAGAGTCTTTGTAGAAATTAAGAATGATTCATTGTTCTATAGCTATGTCATTTACCTTTATATAAATTACACATTTTAATAAATATTTGAAAAGTAAAATTAATGTTTAAATATAAAATATTGAAAAATTAAAGAAAATATTTAAAGAGTATTTTCGTAATCTGGGTGAAGCTTGAGGGTTTTTCACTTTAAATATAATATTATTCATATTAAATTACATATGCCAATTAATTAAATAACATTAATAATAATTTAATTAATTGACCAATAAAATTCTTTGTAGCTTCCTCCTATTTTTTCATACGATACTAAGTGAGTAAAAGTAATTTTCACTTCTTAACTTTACTTTAAAAATCAAACTCCCTATATATATATGGATAAAAAAATAAAATAAAATAAAAATACTTAATGGTGTTCTACAAGAAATAAATTAGCGTAATAAAAGTAATTTTATTAATAATAATATCAAAATTCTAATATTTATTTATACAAGTGAAAACAAGAGGTAATATTACTTTACAAATATATTTCAATGCATGAAATACAAAAATATTAATAAAATAAAAGAAAAATTTAAAGATTATTTATTTATAATATAAATTAATTTTAAATTAAAAATTTTTTTATTTTTTTTATTTTTTTTATTTTTTTTATTTTTTTTATTTTTTTTATTTTTTTTAAGAAATATTTAAAAACATAAATACACACACATGCATCATGCATGCACATTCATATATACACGTTTAATGCATTTAAATGTAATAATAATAAATAGTAAATAGCATTGGCTTTTGTGACAAATTCAGAAATAATGCTCTACTTATAATGTTAGTGAATTTAAATAAGAAACTATAAATATTTAGGTTAAAAATTAAATATTATATATAATATAAAATATTTTAATATATTATTATTTTAACATTTCTATATTTGTCTATTTTATGTATTTAGACATTTTTAATAAAAGAAAAAATTAAAAAAACAAAAAAAACATGTAATTTAATTAAAATTAAAATTTTAAAATAAAATTGAAATTCTTAATATTTATGAGTAAATGATACTCTAATTTAGAATTTAATATTCAGAAAATACTTCAAGACTTAAAACTTGATTCTAAATCTTGAAATTGTGAATTTTAAAATTTTCAATATTTTATTATTTCACAAATGCATATTATTATCATCCAATTTATTATACATATTAATTTATAATGAACCTCACCCATAATAAATGAAAATAATTAGATACACATAACAATAATTATATTCATTTTAAGAGTATTTGTTCATTAACGACTAGAGAAATTAGTTTTATATATATTTAGTAATAAAACACTTCTCTACATGATCATATTCACTTATTCATAATATACAAGAAATGGGAATAAGATCATTTGTATCATTAAAATAAATTATACTTATCATTGTATTACAATTATATTGTAAAATCATTATATCATCAAAATAAATTATATTTATCATTGTATTACAATTATATTACTGAAGTGTTTCAACTTTCACCATATACTTCTGTATATTTAAATTTTCTAAATTGTAAGAGTTGATAATTTGATTTTCAACATAAGTTACATTCCTTATATCAAATTATATATACTATATAAGGGGACATTCACGACAAACAATAATGATTTATTTAATACAAAATTTTATTAAATAGAAGAAACAATTATTTTAGAATACATGCGATGTTCACACGCATGATTAAGGAGCAGTGTATTTCAATTAGTATTTTTAAAGGTATTTTTGAAGCGAATTTTGAAATGGAGCGTATTAAAAATATTTTGGAGCATAAATGAAAGACGTAAATTTATAAAATATAAGTCTTAGAATTTGAGGCGTAAGTATAGACGTAAAAACGCAAGTCCCGACTGTGAATTTTGATTTTTTTATCATTTTAAAAGCATTTTTGCTATAAATTATATATATATATATATATAAAAAAATTAAAAAAATTTTATATATATTTTTTATGCTATCATGTTTTCATATTTGTAAATAGCTTTTCCTAAAATATATCAATTAAGAAGCAACTCATAAAACTATTATCAGAATAAATAACTTTATAACTTATTACGCCTAAAATTGATATGATAGATATTCCATAAAGTGACTATATTCTTGAGACAACTTCTATCTATATTTTGAGATTGCTTCTTACATTATTTATCGCTTCTCCTTCTTTGAAATATATATGCAACAACCAGTGCAAATATTAGTTGAGAGTGAGAAGGATTAGTAGATGCGAGATCGGCGACGGCTGCACGCGATTTCATTTTAAACATTATTTTGGCTATTATCAATTTTTAAGTGTTGTTACCTTTCTCAAATAATAATTATAATATCTTTTTATATATTATTGATAATTTATTTCGTGGAAGTACAAAAATAATACTTTTACTTATATTTTTAATAATAAAATTTTAAATTTAAAGATATAATGGCATACACTACTCGTATATCTACGAGACTTACACTCAGATTTCAAAATTTACACCGCATTCTCATATTTCAAAATTTACACCTCACCCTATAATGTATAAAACGCTCGCCGGATCTTTACACATCTATTAGAACATTGAACTCAATTACTTAAGTTGTATTCAATTTACAAAGTTTAAGTAATTGTAACTCTTAAAATGACTTCTATCCTTGCCCTATGAATAAAACACAAAATGAGAAAAGAAAAGAAATCACTATGCATGGTACTCCGCTATATCAAACACAAAGAGCCACAAGGTGAAAATCAAGTTGCATCGCAAATGGAAAAATCTCAGATTAAAACAAAATCCCTTTTTGTTGTGAGAAGGTGAAGCCACCTAAACTCTGAATGCATGAGAGCACAACTTTATTAGGTGTAAGGCAGCATGCTTGATAGCCATGCAAAAGCGCAAGATGGCAGAGCTTGAATTGCTAAGTGTGTCAATCCTCTTTGCCTACCTTTCCCTCCTATAAAGTACCATCAATTCTACCGCCACTTCCCATCAAAGCAATAATTTTAATTAATTATATATCTCTTCCTTCTTTCCTTCCTTACACCATCAACAAAATCAATCATGGGTTCTAGCAGCTGGCTCTCTTTCTCCCTGAGCTTGCTTCTGGTGTTGCATGGTACCTTTGCTCAGCAGAGATACCAACAGCAGCAAGGCCAGTGCCAGCTCAATAGACTTAACCCTCAGGAACCCACTATTCGCATTCAAGCCGAAGCAGGGGTCACTGAGGTGTGGGACCCAAATAACTAGCAGTTCCAATGAAGTCAGGTCTCCTCATTCGCCATGTCATCCAGTCCAGAGGCATGCTGTTGCCTTCCTACCTTAGTACTCCCCTGCTTGCCTATGAAGTTGAACGAGGCAGCACATACACATCCATACGACACGCACTTTTTTTTTTCTTCTTTCTGATTTCTCATTTACTTAGTTTGAATTAATTAATGTTCAGGCCGTGGAATTTTCGGCATCATGAATGGATGCCCTGAACTTTCCAGTCCTCAATGCACTTCAGCGAGGTGAAAGGGGTGAAGGCTCAAGATTCCAAGATCGCCACCAGAAAATCGGACAGTTCAGACAGGGGACATTATTGCCTCTGCTGGAGCTGCTCACTGCCTATAACGAAGGAAATGAGGAGCTTGTTCTTGTTTGTTTCGAGGACAGCGGTAACAGTGCCAACCAGCTTGATCAAACTTCAAGGGTACGTTAGATAAAAGTTTGTTCACAACATACCAAAGACATCCTAGTGACTCTATTAAGTACTAATGATTAATAAATATGAATATTTGCAGAGATTCTTCATAGCTGGAAACCCACAACAGGGACAACAAGGATCCCGCAGCTTGGGCAGGGAGCAATTCCAATCTGGAAATGTGTTCAGTGGCTTTGAGGTAGAGTTGTTGGCCGAGGCATTCGGGGTAGACAGGGAGACAGCAAGGAAGCTACAGGGACAGGAGGACCAGAGAGGCCATATAGTGAACATTGAACAGGGGCTTAGAGTTGTGAGGCCACCATTCTCACAAGAACAAGAGGAGCGCGAGGAGAGACAAGAACAAGGACAGTACGGTCCTCGCATGAACGGAATTGAGGAAACCATCTGCTCAGCTAAAGTCAGGCAGAACATCGACAACCCCGCTCGTGCTGATATCTACAATCCACACGCCGGACGTTTCACCACTGTCAACAGCTTCACTCTACCCATCCTCAGCTTCCTCCGCCTCAGCGCTGCCAGGGGAGTTCTCTACAGAGTAAGCCACATATATTCCTAATTTGAAAATTGGGGATTCTGTCGATTTAATTCTTTAAATTATAAATACGTGGACTGATTAATTTAAGAATTTAATCGGCAGAACTCTATCATGGCACCACACTGGGTGACGAACGCAATACAGCGTAATCTACATAACAAAGGGAGCTGATGCAGATAGTAGATCACAGAGGACAAGCAGTGCCAGATGACAGAGTCCGACAGGGGCAGGTTGTGATTGTGCCACAGAACTACGCCGTGGTGAAACACGCCGAAAACGAGGCCTGCGAGTGGGTAGAATTCAACACTAATGACAATGCCATGATCAGCCACTGAGCGGCCGCACTGCTATTCGAGGATTGCCCCTGGATGTAATTGCCACTCTTACCAGGATTTCAAGGGATGAGGCAAGGAGGCTGAAGTTCAACAGGGAGGAACTCTAATTTTCCGTTCCTCAGGAAGATCTCACTCATCAGAGAGAGTTGCTGCTGCTTAATTTCAATTTTCGCTTTTTTTTTTTTTTTTTTTTTGCCCCTATGTAATAAGCTAAGCTAAAAGCATCCTTAATAAAACAGAGGACCTTATGGGGTCATCTTTCTAGTGATGTAATGGCAACTGTTATGTATATGTAAAAGTTGGCAGGTTCTTGTACTTCGTGAAATAAAAGGAGAACTACGAAGCTTTTTTGCCTTTTTTTTTTTTTTTTGTGCCAATGATGCTGCCTTTCGTTTCTCATTTTGGATTTCTTTTATCTTCATCGGGACAATATGAATGCACATTTGATAAACGTCTATAAGTATCAAAACAAACTTTTATACCTTCAAAATTTATCTAAATATGAATCAAATTTAGTACACTTCACTTTGTACAAGTGTCGGATGCTAATAACAATGCTGTAATTGATAGGTGAACATCAATTTATGGCACCGAGTTGGAAAATGTTGAAGTCATACTAAGATATATAGTGCGGATTTCATTCATTTGTGGTTTTGTTATCTGGAATATGAAGCAGGGTTATACCCTATATGGAATTCGGATTGTTTAGTTATTGATCAGGCTGACTCCTTAGCAAGTTCTGTTTCGAAGTGTTGCCCTTTTTTTTCAAGTAATAGTATTTATTGTAAAATTATATAATTTACACAACATCATATATTTACTTTAGATAATGATAAATCTTATATTTTAGATAATTTATAAATCTTTATATAAAAGTGTATAATAGTATATAAGAGGTGTTTATATATATTCTTATACTGTTATATAAAATTACACTATTTTTACAAAAATTGTGTTTAATCTCCAATGAACTTCAACTACGAAACTCATCCTAAAATGAGTTAAATCTTTTTCTAAATGGCTTCAAATTTTAATCACAACTTTGAAATGACACCAATTAATAATTTACATTGACCATTTATTAAAATTTCTAACAAATTCAAAATTTATTTGTGAATTTTTAATTTTTAAGAATTTTAAAAAAACAAAAAAAACATGTAATTTAATTAAAATACAAAAATTAAATATTAATTTAAAATTTATAATAATAGAAAATATGAAATTTACACATAAATATTATTTGAATATAAAAACTATGAAAGAAGAAAGAAGAAGCAAAAAAGACAGAAGCAACAGAAAAAAAAGAAGAAGAAGAAGAATGAAGATGAAAGAAAGAAGAAGAAGAAGAAAGAAAGAACAAAGAAGCAATAGAAAAAGAACGAAGCAATAGGAAAAAAAGAAACAAAGAAGCAGAAGGAAGAAACAACAAAACGGAAAAGAAAATATTAATAAAAAAGATTAGGTTAAAGAAGTGATAACTAAATATGGGTGAAAATGAGTAATTATTTTGTTTTAATTAATAACAATATAACTAGTAAAATCTCATAAATTAATAAATATAAAAAAATTAAAAAAATTTTTAATTTAATTCAAAAATTAAAAACTTAAAAACTTCAAATTGTATATTTAAAAAAATTAAAAAAATTAAAAAAATTAACTATTAAAATATTAAATTTTTAATCGATTAAACATATTAAATATCAAGAATATAATATTAATGCTATGCGAATATATTTTTTATAGTGATGCATCTATAAAAACCTATGCACATTCATTTAGAAAAGAAATTATATTTACAATACAATATTTACAGAATTGATTATAAAAAGTATGAAAGAAGAAGAAAAAGCAGCAACAAAAAAAAAAAAAAAAAAGAAGAAGAAGCAGAAAAAAAGAAAGAGATGAAGCAGGAAAAAAAAAAGAATGAAGAAGCAAGCAAGAAAAAAAAGAAAAAAAAAGAAGCAGAAAAAGAAGAAAAAAGAAAAACGAATGAAGAAGCAACAAAGAAAGAAGAAAATAAAGAAGCAGAAGAAAAAAGAAGCAGAAGAAAAAAGAAAAAAAGCAATCGAGAAATAAAAAGAAGAACGTAGAAGACGAAAATATAATTGCTAAAAGAATTAATGAAAAAGAAATTAGAGATGACTAAAGAGGTAATAAATTGAAATATGGATTAAAACAAATAATTATTTTATCATAATTGTCATACAATGTAATTTTTTCATATATATTTTTCAATTTAATTACTTTAACTTGGCTAACAAAAATTCTAAAATATAAAAGAGTATGTTCCAACTTAGTTACTTTAAACTAATAAAAACTTCCTAATATATATATATATAGCTGCACGACTACGATTTTACTTATTTACGTTAGCTTATTGTCTATGATTGAAACAGGTCGCTTGACGTGTTTCAACAATGTAGTAAAATAATAAGTAAAGATATAGTATTTTTACGTGGAAAACACCCGACTCAAAAGGTAAAAAACCACAACCTGTACTTCCACAGGATTTTCTCCAACTTCACTAACTTCAAAGAACCTCTTCAAACAACAGATTACAACTCTTGTAACCTAAAGAATTATAAACTCTAATTCCTAGCTGCTCACACTCCTCCCCAGTAATGTGTTCCCAAACGTCTCGTAGTATACTCTACTTGAAGACAAAATCCTCTTAATCCAGTTTATTACTCACTAAATTAAGATTACATCAATTACATCTCAATGACCAACTCCTAGTACAAGATTGCTAACTCTAGCCTATCACTTTACTAGGACCAAATTCGTCAATTAAATTTCTTCACACTTTAAATGTTGGCAAAATCTCACACTTTACAGATTTTCTTTTTTCTCTCTTTGTGAGTGCACAGATTGCTTTGAGAAGTCACACTTCTATATATACACAGCTCTTCAATATCTTTGCAGCAACTACCTTTGCCTGTCGTAGAAGTCTACTCCAAGTAGGAGTCCTTCTTCAAGTCTATCTCTTGGTTTCCTTTATGTTTTAATCAAACTCCAACTCTTACAATTTAGCACATGTACAACTTTTCAGAGAGTTGTTTTTCACTTCAAATTGCCCATCAAATCAAACTCTTCTTGACTTAGTGTTCTACTTCAAGTGAGACTCCTTCTTCGAGTCAAACTCTTTGCTTCTTTAGTATTGTTGTAGAACTCCAACACTTCAATTTAACACATGTTTATTTCACTGAGATTGTGTGACATGGCTTAACCATCTTTTGATCCGTGCAGTTTATCTCTATTGGAACATTTACTGCTGCCATGTTAGCTTCTTTAGACAATAAATTTATACTCCCTTTGAACAACTTGGCTAACCTGTTTCATCACCTTTTTCAATCATCAAAACTACATAGATCCCAACAAATTCCCCCCTTTTGATGATGACAAACTCCTTGCACCAGTGCCCTCAATGATATCTACCTAGTAGAATCAAGAGATGAAACACTTGATTGAAAAAGTCAGTCATATGGGTTATAAACATTGCACAACCCATATTCTTTTCCCTTTTGGCATCATTGAAAAGAAGACCAATTTGAGACGCTAAACAACTTATAGCCACTGGGGTTATCTTCAAAACAATCAGATATCAATCTCATGGAAACATAATTTGCTCCTCAACTCTATGGATGGATCTGTTTCATCAAGGTCCATTTTAGTGGCAGTGGCAATGGGAGTATCAATCTCTATAGCAGCTTTCATATTTAATGTTCCCCCTGTCAGAGAGTCCACACTTTGTTCAACAGTTGAAACAAGTGATACAACCTGTTCCTAAGCATGTTCATCAGTTTCACTTTCATCCTTCATGGGTCACAAAAATCCATATGCAACAAGTCAAGACACCTGTCTGTGTTCACTTGATTCTTTGATTTGAATGAGGATCTTACTTGCTTCCCCCTTACACAGGCACTACAAACTTTGTCATTTTGAACTTAATTTTAGACAAGCCTATAATCATGTCCTTTGAAACAAGTTCATTCAACTGTTTCAAACTAGCATGCCCAAGTTCATTGCACTGAGACAAGTCAGATTTGTACCCGACAATCCCATGATATCTTCCTTGTACATATTTTTGTGTCTGCTTGAGCTTAGAACAATTTCCTTTATATCCAGCCTTTTGACCTTGCAACTTGGAAAAGTAAAAGTTACCTTGTTGCCTTTATCACACAACTGAGATATACTCAGTAGGTTATGCTTCAATCCATCAGCATATTATACTTCTTCTAGGGCTTTTATTTCTGTACTTCTTATTTTGCTAAATCCAGTAACAGTAACTATTTTTCCATCTCCAAATGATACATTCCACCCTTTTAGTGAAATAAGTGAATGGAATTTTTGTTTGTCTCTAGTCATGTATCTTGAACAAGCACTATCCATGTACCAATGCTTACTCCCTTTCACTCTCACCTGCAAAATAACTCAGGGGTTAGTTTTAGGAACCCAGAAAAGCTTGGGTCCTTTTTTGTGATCAAAAGGGTGAATCAAATGTCTTTTTGCCCAGTATGGAAATAGGTTGTTAGACCTGTTCCTATGAACAGTTTTTAGCTTATTTCCTTTTACCAGCAAAGTACACCTGTTCCTGCTCTTAGCTGCAACAGGACATTCAGTAGTAGGATGAACACTTTTACCACACAAGTAACACATATATTCAGTGACATTTGTTTCTTTATGAAAACCTATCCCAGTCCTTTTATTGTGAACTCTTCCACTTAGATTGTTCAAAATTCTAAATGACTTGGTCCACCTACTAGCTTTCTCAAGATCAAGTTTTAATCTAGATACTTCCAAAACTGATTTTCTTACCTTTTTTTTTCATAGAAGTAATCAATTTCATAGTGCTTGAGATCACTTAACCTTTTTTAGATTCTCACTCATCCATTCCTTTTAAAAAGAGGATTCTTTCAAGCTTTCATTTTTGAGGACTTGATTTGAAGACTCAAGTTGGATAACCTGTTCCTTTAAGGAACTATTTTCTTTATCAATAATATCTTTTCCATTTTTAAGATCAATGAACTCAAATTTTAATCTAGCAAGAGCATTAAAAAGCTGATCCCCGTCAGAAGTGACTTCCTGGAGTTTATCCATTAAAGCATTCATCATAAAAATAAGTTTTCTTTTAGAGAGAGTATGCAACATTTAAGTCAGAGATACTTACCTCGGAATTATTGTCTCCTTCATTAAGATTAGAGTCTCCTAGAGCCATGAATGCAGTTTCATCAATTTCTGTACCAGAATCATCAGTGTTAGATCCCCATGCAGCCATCATTGCATAATTTTCCTTCTTCTTTTCCTTTTCAGCCCTCTCTTTTCTCCACTCAATTTTTCAGAGTGGACAATCTTTAATCATATGATCTATTTTTTAGCATTTGTAGCAACCTGCTGGAGACTTCTCATTGGAATTCTTTTTGCTACTTGTTCCTTTCTTGTCACAACCCTTCTCTTTCTTGAGGAACTTCTTAAATTTTTTTTTGCTAGAAATGCTATTTGATCATCATCAATATCAATCTTATCACTGTTAAAAACTTTTAAAGTCAGTGAGTTTTCTTTGATTCCATCTTCATTCATAAGGCCATCCATGTTCATCTCATAAGTCTTCATGTTTCCGACTAACTCATCAAGAGTCATGATAGAGATATCTTTAGCTTCCCTTATAGCAGTAACTTTGACATCTCATTTAGCTTTAGGGAGGATCCTCAGAACTTTTTCAACTTGCTCTTCAGTGATAAGTACTTTTCCTAAGGATGATAGTTCATTAATTAGAGATGTGAGCCTTGTAATAATTTCTTGTAGAGACTCACTGTCCCTCATCCTGAAAGTTTCATATTCAGTGAATAACATAGCCACTCTGAGTTTCCTTACCTGACTTGTCCCTTCATGAGCATTGATCAATGCATACCATATCTGTTTAGTAGTGGTACAGTTTGAAATCCGATTATACTCATCAGGGCCTAAGCCACATACAAGAATGTTCTTCGCTTTAGCATTCTTTTTGAGAGCCATTAGATCTTCAACAGTAAACTCAGATCTTACCTGCATCACTTCAACTCCATCCACTATCTTCTTAGGAAGAGTTGGTCCCATAGTGATCCTATCGCACAAATCATAATCTTCTACTTGAATAAAATTTTCATGCATGCCTTCCACCAAATGAAGTGTGATCCATTGAAAAGAGGAGGTCGAGTTGTTGACTGGTATTCACTGTATCCAATAGGTGGTGTAGAATTCATCATGATCTATCTTAGGTGTTATCCTTATAAGATAAACCCACTTTGATACCAATTGATAGGATGCCCGACCATGATTTTACTTATTTACGTTAGCTTATTGCCTATGATTGAAACAGATCGCCTGACGTGTTTCAATAATGCAGTAAAATAGTAAGTAAAAAACACAGCATTTTTATGTGGAAAACACTTGGCTCAAAAGGTGAAAACCACGACCTGTTCCTCCACAGGATTTTCTCCAACTTCACTAACTTCAAAGAGCCTCTTCAAACAGCAGATTACAATTCTTGTAACCTAAATAATTATAAACTCTAATTCCTAGATACTCACACTCCTCCCCAGGAATGTGTTCCCAAACGTCTCCTAGTATACTCTACTTTAAGACAAAATTCGCTTAATCCAGTTTATAACTCACTAAATTAAGATTACATCAATTACAACTCAATGACCAACTCCTAGTACAAGATTGCTAACTCTATCCTATCACTTTACTAGGACCAAATTCGTCAATTGAATATCTTCACACTTCAAATATTGCAAAATCTCACACTTTACAATTTTTTTTTATCTTTGTGAGTGCACAGATTGCTTTGAGAAGTCACACTTCTAAAAATACACAACTTTTGAACATCTTTGCAGCAACTACTTTTGCCTCTTTTAGAAGTCTACTCCAAGTAGGAGTCCTTTTTCAAGTCTATCTCTTGGCTTCCTTTGTGTTTTAATCAAATTCCAACTCTTACAATTCAGTACATGTACAACTCTTCAGAGAGTTGTTCTTCATTTCGAATTGCCCATCAAATCAAACTCTTCTTGACTTAGAGTTCTACTTCAAGTGAGACTCCTTCTTCGATTCAAACTCTTTGCTTCTCTAGTATTGTAGTATAATTTCAACACTTCAATTTAGCATATGTTTACCTCATTGAGATTATGTGGCATGACTTAACCATATTTTGATATGTGCAGCTTATCTCTATTGGAACTTACTGCTGCTATGTCAACTTCTTTAGACAGTAAATTTTATACTCCCTTGGAACAACTTGGCTGACCTACTTCATCACCTTTGTCAATCATCAAAACTACATAGATCCCAACATATATATTTAAGAGGAGACTCAAAGTGTCACGATCCGAATATAGGCCCAGATCGAGACATGGGACAAGGAGCCCCGAGAGACCCCAAGTCGACCCATGACATGAACATACATCTAACTCAATCAAACAAAGCGGAAGACTTAACATAATAAATAAAGTGGAAGTCTGAATTAAAACATAACATTAGAAACATACACGAATCTGAAGCTGATTACAAACTATGTTTGAAAAGCCTTTATTGCTGATGAGTTGATGGGACAGGACCCCAACTAACTCTCTAAGTTTAAAATTGAAATATAAAGATAACTGATAGAGAATGGTCCTTGGGAGATGAGGACTCACCAACTGAGAATGGATGCTAGCTCCTGAGACTGACTAGTGACGGGACTGAGTCTGAAGATCGCAGCCTGTATCATAAAACGATACAACATAGAGTATGCAGTCAGTACGTGAAATGTACCGAGTATGCAAGGTAAGTAAAACCGCTTAAATAAGTAACATCATTTAAAACATGCATAATATAAAACATAATCAAGATAAGAATCTGAGACTAGGACTTGCATGCTATTTTTTGAAATCATGATCTGAACATATCTGAACATCATAACTGAATTGAATGACCCAAAGCTGAAATATGATAATCATAAGTAAATTGTACATTGGGTCGAAGCTGCCTTAGAACATATATATAT
>JACEIK010013585.1:11833-25268 GCA_018107945.1 Datura stramonium
TCTATGTTGTATCATTTCATGATACAGGGTCTGGATCCCAGGCTCATCCTCATCCTTAGTCCATCTCAGCTTACGCTCTCAGCTTATTGGTGAGTCCTCAAGCTCCGAGGACTGTTTGAAAGACTTTTATGTTATTTTATGTTTCAGTATTGTTCGGGTTAGTTGAATATGTTGTCCTATCAACCCATCGTATGTAGTAAAGGCTTTCAGACAAGTATGTAGTACTCAGCCTATGTGTATGTCTAGTATTTTCTTATGTTATGCTATAGTTACGTTTCCGCTATGTTTTATGTTTAGCATTCTGCTTATTTAAATGAGATTAGATGTATGCATGTTCCATGGGTCGACTTGGGGTCTCTCGGGGTCCCTTGTCCGTGTCTACAATCTGGGTGTACATTTGGGTCGTGACATGGGTAAATTTAAAAATCTAGGTCGAGTAGGGTCGGCTTGGTTCTATCTTTAATTTTGCCCGTCATGACTCGTACCACGAGTCATAGGTCATACCTATGACTCGTCCCTTGAATCCGTACTTATAGAATCAGAAGACTTGCCTAGGAACCTACGAGTGTGTGGTACGGTTCATGCCAAGATGTCATGACCCGTACCATGACTCATAGGTTGGATTTCCTGCACTTTGATGCTCAATACAGTTCATATCGATAGTGGGTACTACAACTCGTACCATGTAGGTACGGTTCGCAATGACCAACCATAGTGTGAACTTCTGAATTATGTCAAGTCTCTTCTTCTCAGTATGGACGGGACTACATGTCATACCATCATACCACAAGTCGTATTGAGGCTCGTAGTCCAGACCTGCCATGCAATTTTCAAACTTCAGTCCCAGTTTCACCTGCACACTGAACACACATCAGTCAAGATACTTGGGTTGCCTCCCAAGAAGCGCCTAATTTAATAACATGGCATGACACAAGTAGTCTAGTTACTCAGTCATCACCAAAGAACCTCATGGGTTGCCTCCCATGCAGCAGCGCCTAATTTGACGTTGTAGCACGATGAGAGTCTCTTGACTAGTCAAAATTCGTCAAGAAATTTCAACTAAACATCAATAGTTGAGACCACTTGAAACTCATTTGGCTACATCATTGACTTGCAGACATTGAAAGTGACCTCTTCTTTATTCAGCCTAAACTTCAGCTGACCAGCTTCAACATCCACCAATGCTCTCCCTATGGCAAGGAATGGTCACCCTAATATGATAGAGAACTCAAAATCCACTTGGCAATCTAGGATCACGAAGTCAACCGAAAAGATGAACTTGTCCACTTTCACTAAAACACCATGGAGAATACCCACTGGTTTTTCACTTTGTGGTTCACCATCAATAGTTGTATTGTCGTCGGTATAGGGGCTTCCAAGCCCAACTATTTGAACACAACTAGTGGCATCAGATTATTGCTAGGTGACAGATCACATAGTGCTCTAGCAACTCAAAATATCCAATGGTGCATGGGATGGTGAAGGCACCTGGGTCTTCCTTTTTCTATACAAGGACCTGTAAATCTATGGCACTATAATGGTGCAAATTTCCTACAGGCTCATAGCTCACAGATTGTTTCCTGGTAACCAGGTCCTTTATAAACTTTGCATACCTAGGAATCTTCTCTAATGCCTCAGCATGGAAAAAAAACTTCTGAAATTTCCCATCATCCACCTTCTTCTTCATCCTCTGAGAGAACGATGAGGTGGTTGAGGAATAGGTCGAAAAATCTGTGGGGCCTCTTTCACCTTTCCTTTTTATACAGCAAGCTCCTTTGCATTAACTGGAGTCTTGGTCAAATCAGTATCACCTTTAAGTACCTACTCTACAGTCTCACCCTCCTCATCTACATCAATCTCCTTCTTTTTTCCTATTTCAACTACAACTTGCATGGGTGGATCAATGGTGGTTTATCCACTCCTAGTAGTTATAGCCATGCAGCGGCTGTCATTCTTTGGATTTTGTACAGCATTACTAGGAAGTGTGCCCTTCTGCCTTTGGTTCAGGGATGCAAAAATCTAGCCTAGTTTCTACTCAATATGCTTGATCATTGTGGCGTGCGAATCAACTCTCTAGTTCATGCCAAATATGTCTCTGTGAATGTCCTTTAGGTAATCATCAGTAGATTTTTCCTTTTTCCAGCATCTCAGCCATCATGCTCTCCAATTTTGAAGTTCCAACATCACCTTCACTAGCCTTTGGAGGAACATAAAGGTCGGTGCAGTCGTTCCTGTATCCATCATTCTTTCTCCAATCACCTTCTCATTCTTATCCTCTAATCCTATCCCTATATTCATTAGTTGTCCCTGTATTGGTTCCGACCTTGGTTTCTGGAGCCTTGGCGCCAAGTGTATTGACCAGACCCTTGGGGGTTAGCCCGAAAACCTGCCATTTGGTTATTCAAAAAGTTTTCCTCCTCCTCAAAATCAGAGTGCTCAAACCCCTACTTTTGCCCTTGAGGTCCCACTGTATTCACCTTTTGTGCTCCAGACCCCATGATATATTTACTGAGTAGGTCTATGGATGTTCTCATATGAGCTAATTTCTGGTCACGCTCATGTTCTTTCCACCGTTGTTTCGCAGTCATCCCAATAACATAAGTACCTGCAGCTGCCTCAGTCTCTCTGGTATTTCAGGCTCTATTTGTTTTGGTCACTCGGTCTAGTATGGTTGTTGCTTCCTCCATGAGTGACTCATCAATGCTCCACCTGTCACTATATCTACCGCAGCTTTAGTGTTGTTGTTTAGAGACCTATAAAAATTTTCTAACAAGCTCTCATCAGGAATTCTATGATTCGGGCACATAGTAAACTTCTTGTTAATCCTTAGTCATGTCTCATGCTATGCCTTAGTCTTGAGATGTCGAAAGTTGTAGATCTCATCTTTTATCTCCAGCATCCTAGTTGGGAAGAACCTCTCCAAAAAGGCATTATTTTAGCTCCCTCCAGCTGGTGATGGAGTCGTTTGGAAACTCCGGCAACCACACCAGCTAGAGAGAATGGAAAGAGCCTTAGCCTCATAGCATCCTGGCTTACTCCTGGAAACCTTTAAGCCTTGAAAATCCCCACAAAGTTCATCAAGTGAAAATTTGCATCATCAGCTGCATTACCACTAAACACTCTCTTCATGTTAAGAAGCTGAATCATTGTGCTAGTGATATCAAATTTTTCCCCAGCAGGCAAAGGTGGGGGTACAATAGCTCCTGTTGACCCAGCTTCATCAATATCTGAATCCTTGTCATCATTGAGAGCATATCTATGGAATTGGTGTGGTTCACGACCTCTGTTTCCCCTTTTGTGGCGGCCAGCATTGTCTACCTCTTCCTGGGCATTATCTTCCTCTTGAAGAGCAGCTTGTCGAGCTAACTCTGCTTGGTGGGCCTCATTAGCTCAATGAGCTTCAGCCGCTAATCTATCCTCCATCTGTTCAAGGGTCTCCACACCGGCCATTCTTCACAGCGTTATTTCTAGTTCTTGGTCAATTAGCGCTAGGGGAGTTCCACTCCTCCGAGTACTTGGCGTTCACCAAGTGATAACCTGTGTAAAGCAAAAAGAAAAGAAAACATAAATGAGTAAATAAATATTAAAATTTCAATAAAAGAAATTAATCTATACCTAAGTCGTATTTCTTGGCAATGTTGTCATTTCCTATAACGCTCAAATTACACATATAAAGAAGTATAATGCGGACGTTGTCAACAAAGAACTCAACTAAGGTTGGGGTCGATCTTACAAGGAATATGGTCAAGATATAGACTAATGTTAGTATTCACGCTTTTAGTTCAATTATTTCCTAAAGGGAGTTGTTAATAGAAAACGATCTGGTGACAACGTTGAAATGTTGTTGTTATCAAAGTTATGCAATTTACTAGGAAAGTGTTCCCCATGGTTTCTTAACTAGGTCAGATTAGTACTCTCGTGATCTATACCAATACTTACCCTGTAGAACTAATAAACTATGTTCATCCAAACATCTGATTCGTCCTTATTAGATGACTCTACTCAATCACCCAATTAGGTCTCATGAGCAATTTTACTTTGAGTTTTATTAATAGTTCCAACTTAACTTTCCTGTAACCGTAGCTCAAGCTATTCAATGAAGCTCAATTTCAAGGCTTTGTTGTTCTTCTCTTTTTCTAATCTCATTTCTCGAGGTTCAAGCAAGAAGAGAATTCAGGCTAGTCCTAATGTGCACACTGTTAATAAACAATTATCATGAAGAAAAGAACAATACAGGCATTCGTATTGGTTTAGAATCACTTTGTGTTAACCCTAGTTTTTTATTCCACCATGGTGCCCACAACCCTAGTTATGGAGGGTTTAGCTATTCATGATTGCAAGAAAGAAATCAGAATTCATAAAAGAGAACATAATTAAACACTTACAATATTGATGGAAGAAAAACTTGATAATCAATTGCACGATCAAACTTGTGAAAATCAAGAACAATGATAAATCCTCTCAAATGTTTTCGTGTATTTTCTCTCCAAGAAGTGTTAGGAAACCCAAAACCACAATTACAATGAAAGAGTATCAGTACTTATAAGGAAAATAACCTAAAAGGATTTATACAATTAATGAAATTATTTCCTAAATTAATAGGAATTTTGCTGTCAAGACAACCTACGAATCGTAGCATGCTGCTACGGGTCGTACTATGCCTCCGTAGATGAGTCTACAACTTCTATTCTTCTCAGTTACTGGAGGTTGGTATGACTAGTACAATGGTACTATGAGTCATAGGAGCCTATCATGGCTTGAACTTCTGAAACCAGGTATCTCTAATCATCCTCCTATGGGTCCTTCATATGACTTGTACCATACTAGTATGACTCTTGCAATCCTTTCGTGCCCTGAATCTGCAAAGTGTCCAATCCTCTGAATATCCCCATGAGTCTGTCAATACGACTCATTCCTTTCCATCACAAGTCGTGGCATCTATTCATACCACTAGATTCTACAAATGCACATCTTCTGTATCTCAAGTCACTGACACTCAGATTGGCTCGTACCTAGATGGTATGGCTTGAACTATCAATTGTATGATGACTCTAAGTTATGCATATTTCTCTAAAGTTGTGCTACGGATGGCTAATACGACTTGTACTAAGACTTGTAACAAGCTATTTTCTGCATTTTTCATCTCTTTTTCCAAAATCCAACTCCTGGACCTAATTTCCCAAAAAACAAAGTAAAAGAACCTCACATCTATATAAATACACCTAAGACCGAGCTTTTTTCCTATGTTTTAAGTGTCGAAAGTACTGTAAAACCATGGAACATCAATGATCTACTAGGAGTCCCTCCCAAACGGGAGATTGACTTTGGTATTGACCATCTCCCTGATACGTAGCCCATATCCATTCCTCCTTACATAATGGCTCCTGTCGAGCTAAATGAGTTAAAATAACTATTGAAAGATCTCCTATATAAGGGTTTCATCAGATCTAGAAAATTTCGTGGGGTGCTCCAATTCTCATTGTATGGAAGAAGGATAGTACTCTTAGGATGTGGATTGATTATCGACAGTTGAACAAGGTCACAATAAAGAATAAGTATCCCCTTTTTAGGATTAATGACTTGTTTGATCAACTTCATGGTTCTATATGCTTTTCAAAGATATACCTCAGATCCGGCTATCACCAGCTCATGGTTAGGGAGAGTGACATCCCGAAGAAAACCTTCAGGACTCTGTATGGTCACTATGAGTTTATGGTTATGTCTTTAGGCCTAAGGATTGCTCCTGTAGCTTTCATGGATTTGATGAATAGGGTGTTCAAGAAGTATTAGATATGTTCTTCATTGTCTTCATAGATGACATCCTCATATACTCTCGAAGTAAGGAGGAGCATGTCGCTCCTTTGAGGATTGTGTTGCAGACTCTTAAGGATCGTCAGCTATTTTCTAAATTTAGAAAGTGTGAGTTTTGTTTGAACTCAGTGGCATTTTTAGATCATGTGGTGTCTAGCGAAGGTGTGTAGATAGACTCTCAGAATATTAAAACGGTGAAGAATTAGCCTAGACCTGTTAGCCCTACTGATATTAGAATCTTTTTTGGGTTTAGCTAGCTGCTATAGGAGGTTCATAGAGAGATTTTCATCTATTGTGTCACCTTTGACTAAGTTGACATAGAAGAAGGTCAAATTTCAGTGATTCGATGCCTGTGAGAAGAATTTTCTGGACTTAAAGACTCAACTCACTTCGGCTCCAGTTTTAACCTTGCTGGACGGAACGAATGGCTTTGTTGTGTATTGTGATGCTTCTCGAATTTGTCTTGAATGTGTGTTGATGTAGCATGGGAAGGTCACTGCTTATGCTTCTAGACAACTTAAGACTCATGAGAAGAATTGTCCAACACATGACCTTGAGTTAGCAGTGGTGGTGTTTTCCTTGAAGATTTGGAGACACTGCTTGTATGGGATGCATGTGGATGTTTTCACAAACCACAAGAGTCTTCAGTATGTGTTTACTCAAAGGATCTGAATTTGCGGCAAAGGAGATGGCTTGAGCTTCTCAAGGACTATGACATAAGTCCTTTATCATTCGGGCAAGGCCAATGTAGTGGTTGATGCTCTTAGTATGTTGTCCATGGAGAGTGTGTCACATGTTGAGGATGAGAGGAAAGAATTGGTGAAGGATGTTTATAGTCTTTCTTATTTAGGAGTTCGCCTAACAGATTTGATATATGGTGGTGTTATATTTTAGAATGGGTCAGAATCTTCATTGGTGACGGAAGTTAAAGCAAGGCAGAATGAGGATCCTATTTAAGTGAAGTTCTAGGAATCAGTCCGGAATCAGAAAGTAGAGGTTTTCTCCCAAGGGGAAGATGGTGTACTCCAATATCAAGGCTGATTATGTCTCCTGCTATGGAAGACTTGAGAGAGTGGATGTTGAGCGAGGCTCATGGCTCTTGGTACGCTATCCATTCAAGTTCCACCAAGATGTATCGTGATCTATGGGAAATCTAATAGTGGAATGGCATGGAGAAGGACATAGCAGAATTTTTGGCTAAGTGTATGAATTGTCAATAGATGAAGGTTGGGTATCAGAGACCTGTAGGTATACTTTAGGACATTAGTATGCCTGATCTAAAATGGGAAGAGATCAACATGTACTTCAGTACAGGGTTTCCTCATACGCACCGACAGTATGACTCTATATGGGTGATTGTAGACAGGTTGACCAAATTAGCACATTTCTTATCAGTCAAAATTACAGATTCGACCGAGGATTATGCTAGACTTTACATTCGGGAGTTAGTTCAGTTGCATAGATTTCCATTGTCTATCATCTCATATAGGGGTAATTAGTTCACTTCCTAGTTTTAGAGATCATTTCATAAGGGCCTTGGTACTTAGATGAGGCTTAGCATAGCTTTTCACCCGCAGACAGATGGTCAGGCTGAGTGGACCATTTAGACTCTTGAGGACATTTTGAGAGTGTGTGTGATTTATTTCAAGGGTAGTTAGGATGATGACTTGCCTCTCATCGATTTTGACTATAATAACAGCTACCACTATAGCATTCAGATGGCTCCATTTGAGGCTCCTTATGGTCGGAGGTATAGGTCACCTATTGGATGGTTCGAGGTAAGTGAGGCTATATTAATAGGACTAGGTTCAGTTCATGAGGCTATGGAGAAAGTTTAGCTTATTAGGGAAAGGCTAAAAATAGCTCAGAGTCCTCAAAAATCATATGAAGATATTCGGAGGAGAGAGCTCAAGTTTGAGGTTGATGATTGGGTGTTTTTGAAGGTGTCTCCTATGAAAGGAGTTATCAGGTTCGATAAGAAAGGGAAGCTTAGCCCCCGATATATTAGTCCTTACAGGATTCTGAGCTGAGTTGGCAAAGTTGCTTATGACTTGGAACTACTAACAGAGTTAGCTTTGGTACATCCAATGTTCCATGTGTCCTTGTTGAAGAAGTGCATTAGGGATCCAGCTCTAGTGGTTCCGGTAGAGAGCATTGGTGTGAATGATAGCTTACATATGAGGAGGTTCCAGTTGATATCCTTGATTGTCAGGTTGGGAAGTTGAGGAACAAGGAGGTAGCTTTTGTGAAGGTTTTGTGGAGAAATCAACTTGTTGAGGGAACTACATAGGAAGCTGAAGCATATATGATGGCTAGATACCCGCATTTTTTTCCTTCCGGCTCAGTTCCAATATGAGGTACTAGTTTCCTCCTTAGTGCTTAATCTATTCATTTTCATGTCAAGTTCATGTCTCTCAATTCCTTTCATGTCATGGTATGCATATGTATTTCATAAATTCAGTTGAGTTATGTATTTCTGTTAGGAGTGAGTTAGTCCGTCAGTTTTCAGCTATAGTTGTTCAGTTTTGGGATTTTAGTTCCATCCCTATCCTTCCAATCTACTTAACGTACATTTGAAGACGAATGTTCCTAAGGAGGAGATAATAGAACACCCCAAAAGACCCTAAGATCATACCCCAGATATGAAACAGAGAAAATAGCTAAAATTGCACCAGATCACAGAATGAATCGTCAGGTGAGTTGTCAAGTCACCTAATGAATCATTAGGTGATCCATTAGGTTTGAAAAGTTGGTGAAAAGTTGAGTTTAAGAGTGTCTTGACGATTGGGGAAGTGATCCGTTAAGTGTCATGACGAATCATTAAGTGGAGGCGTCACGAAAAGACCAGAAAGTTGGAATTTCTTCTCAGAGGAAATGAGTGGCACTTGTCGAACCGTCAATTCCACTAACGTGTCATTATGTGACCCATTATGTATGCCGGGATAATTTCTGAAGCCGAGTCATTAAGGGTATTTTCGTACTCCCTATATACTTAACCCATAAACTAAATCGTTTTAAGCTCCTAAGAGGGTATATTCTAGGGTTTTATTCATTCCTACCCCTCATTCTACTCCTAGCACGTCTAAGTTGAAGATCAATCCTCTCAATCCCTCAAGCATCAAGGTCCTTCCTCTTCTCCAATTCTCTTGGGCATTAAACCCCAGCAAGAATTTCACCAAGCCTAGGTATGTAGGGTTATTAATGGGGAATCCTTCCATCCTCATGCCCAAACTCATCTCTATTTCATGATTTCAAGTCTCCAAGCATGATTTATTGAAATTCTAAGATTAGACCAAATTCTCATGAAATCTCTTATGATCTCTTATAAATTCAAGTCTCTTATGATTCAATCCATGATTTATGATCATGAATGCATGTTTTTTTACTAAGATCTCTCATGAATCTAAGTTTATGAGGATTTTACTCAATTATATATGATCGTATGAATTTCAAGCTTATGAACCTATGATTTCAAGTTATGACGATTTATTCAAGTATGCACAAATTTCACGAATCTAATGTTTATGTGTCATGGCCAATACATGGCATTGTTTTCATGGCTAGTTTAGGTATGTTAAGATATTATGGATTTCATGATTTAAACTAGCTCATTTAAAACCTATGTTCATGATTATGATATAAGCACTATATATATTTTAGGAGTAGTATTTAATACTATATAAGCTGGGGTTCTAATGCACCCAAGTCTCAGAACTACATGCAACTGTAGTCATGATAGGGCCCTCCACAAGAGTGTCTCTCATACCCGAATGGGCCACCCATAAGTGATATCACGCCTTCATGGTTCATGCCCTTGGAAAGGTATGGACACACCTCCCAGCTAGGGTTACAATCTGGGCTCCGTGTATGCTCACGTAGGGTATGTCGATTATAAGAATCTCCTATTGTTCCTTGATTTTCTATATATACTTATGTTCATGAGTTATGATCTACTACTATGATATCTTGTCTCAATATACATTTTATGAGGTTTTAGCTATGAATTCAGTCATGATCATCTTTATGATTCAACTTTTAAAGCCCATAGTCGTTATACTCAGTTTATGATCCCAAACTCATGATTTAAGTTTATCCTACACTTATGATCTTATCTTACTAATTATTATATTAAAAGTACTGACCGGATATTTCTATGATATATCATCTTATGATATAGGTTCGGGTGACCAGTCTCAGTCTGACGTTAGCTTCGCTCCCGTGTCAGTCCAGTTCAGCCCCGGTTTTAGTGAGTCCTCATGATCCAAGGACAACAATTTTGATACTTTCTTCTTTATTTATGTCTTTTAGTTTTCAGTTTTGGTAGAACTAATTAGGGTATTTTCCCATCAGCTTTTTTATGACTAGAGGCTTTTCAAAAAGCTTTGTATTTGATGGATCATTATTATTGACTTGTTGTCTATGTTCATGCTTTATAATATTCAGACTCTGTTTATGTTATGTTCAGTATTCCTTTCTGCTTAGTTTATGCTCAAGATTATGCTATTTATGTGCCATGGGTTAGCTTGGATCCATTAGTGGTTCTAGGTTTCGTGTCGTGGTATGGGGTCTATGCTTGAATCGTGATGCAAAAAGCCCATTTAATTCAAATATCAGGTGCCAAGTGTGTAGGGATGGAATGTCCTTTGGACTATACTTCACTTTTCAGCTTTTGTCCCTCAGCTTGTTGTCCTTTGAAAGATGCACCGTCCTTTAGAAAGACAGTTCGTACCTTGCTTCGCATTATAGAATTTCCATTCTGCCTAGATTGGGTCCAATCTTCAATTGACAGATCGTCCTTTTGGAAGATAGTCCGTACCTTTAACCGTACTTTAAAAACCTTTTCTTCTGGGTTTCTAGAATCTACAGCTGGGAAGGGAAGGACAAAGGAGTGGACCGTCTTTCAGACAAACAGTCTATATGTTGCCTTGTCTTTTGTGTAATTTTTTCGCAAAAACTCCTTTCATCTTTCAATTGCTTGAGTTCCTAAAAAATAGCATAATAAGATTAGTTTCTATATAATTTAACTCCTAAAGACATGCAAAATGCTATGAAATGAAGTAAAGATATTGTCGCTAATTCCTGACACATCAGAGAGGAAGCTAGGGTTTGCTAATTTAAGCTTTCATGCAAGGGAAAAACCATAAAAAATATTAGAAGAATTATCTTGAGCTTGAGAGGGCTTTGGAGAGCTCATCAGTTCTATTCTAGGAGTGGAAGTGAAGAAATATGAGAATTAAGGACGGAGGGTCTATTTATAGACGAAGGGAAAAACTAAACTAATGGTACCTGGGGTTGCAGGGATGGATCATCTTCTGAATTGACAGTCCATATCTTGAATCGTCTTATAGCTGGAAAAATTCAATTATAAGGGATAGACCAACTAATGGACCGTCTTCTCAAATGACAATTCATCTTTCCAACCATCTTTCCTAAACCAGAAGCCCCAGTCCTCGCACCTTTCATTGATGGCCAAAACGACAATTCGTCTTTTTAAAAGATGGTCCACATTTTTCCTTTCGTACTTTGCTTCCAGAAACACTAATTACTTCCACTATAATCAGCAACTCAAATGACGGTTTGTCTTTTCATTTGACGGTTCGTCCTTTCTCCCTAAAACTTTTGTGTAGTGACTTATTTAAGGCACTTAACTTAACAATTCCAAATCTCAGTCACCTATACACTTGGAAAAAGGTTTGAATTATCATCCTCTCCCTACTAGAACTCATTTCGGGTGTAGGGGGGAATTATAGAAATGAGAAGTATCACGAGGTGGCAAGACCACAGCCCCAAAAAAGTCGCGTCTAAGGGACAAAGATATAAAAGGGTACAACTCCCAACCAATGGGGATACCTCTAGACTTGCTCCATCCTTGTCACCTGCAACCTCAACCAGGGAGGCATCTGCAGCCACCCTAGAGCAGTCCTCTTAGTCACAGAGCTCTGCATCTTAATCTTCAGCAAAGCACCCCATTACCCAACCCAAAGGGCACAGATTGCTATTTCTTCGGGGGGAGTCCTCATCTAAGGACTCAAGAAATTAGACTGCCTCCCCTCAAGTTGATCTAGCTGAGCAAACAAGGAAACAAGGGGAGGACATATTCAGAGTCTGATAGACTGTAAAAGGGGCCCAAGATAGATATCTTGAGTTCCGGGCTAATCACAATAGCAAGCCCCGGCAGAGCATCACGGAGAAGAGAGTAGTTAGCATCACCGGGTTAGACCAATACCCCAATATCATGGAGCAGATTAGGTTCTAGTAGTAGGACTTCCTCCTTTGTACTCCTGGATAGTACTATCAGATTCTCGTGTGAGAGTTCTAAGCTGCTTATGGTGCCATTCTTCAGGCTGCCAACCCAAGCTTGAGCTCTTTAATAGAGTCGTTAGGGTCTGTATCCGTCTAAGGAGCATCGATTGATATTCTTCCTGAGAAAATCAACTAGTATTAATTGGGAAATGATTATAGGCCATTGACACTATAGCTTTCGATACAGTAACCGAGTGAGGAGTGCGTGCTCAGACATGAATGGCCAAGATTATTGCTAGAGTTCCGTCGGCATGGGCATCCCTTAGCAAAACCTCTATCTATAAGAGGGACCTGAAGCTTCAATCCAAGTTCTTATGGAACATTATGTGTAATTGAATCTGCCCGACAAAAAGCGACAACAAACTGACTCATGGTCGAGCACTAGTTATAACAGCCATTATGAATAAGAAAAAGATAGACATTGGCTAGATGTTGTCCCTTGAGCTTAAGGAGAAGACCTTACAGACTACCACATCACTACTATTAGAAGTGCCTGTGCTATAGACCGAAGACATCTACACCATGGCTAGATAGGTGACTGAATCACCAAGATGAGATATGATTCTTTGATCATAGTTCCCCAACACATGAGTGCATTTATTCTAGTTAGGGGTGAGACAGAGATTGAGGAGGTTCATTCTAAGGACCCTAACAGAGCAACCATGTTACACCCCGTAAATTCTCGACATGTAGATGGCCTATTCGCATGTTGGTTAAGAGTTTTGAATGTCATACATTCTAGGAAAAAGCCCGGGGAAAGACCGGATAAGCGACACGTCGAACCATTGTGGGAGGAGCCAGGGTAGAACCCCTCCACGATGGCAACAAGTCACGGATGGAGGGCCTCCGCGATGGCGCCGTTCCATGGAGGCCCTGTCCAGGACCAACTATATAAACCCCCACTTCATTTTTTTAGGATAATTATCATAATTATCCAGTGAACAAACAGAAAACAGAGAGGACGAAGTAATTTCATGAAATTTCTTCCGTTTACGCTATTAAATGTGGTCCAAACTCGAATTAATCTTGGGTAGTGAAGTATTAAGCTGCCGGGAGCATTCCTGCGGAGTTAGTTTCGTGAAATTCAGCCGGAGAATCATCGTCCTACCGAGCTAAGGTAAGTGGAATTGCTCCAAATTAGTGTCATTATACTCCTAGCCCTAAAGTAAGCATTTCTCCCTTCTGGACTTTTGAAAAATAGCAAGTTTTCGACCATTTTTTGATAAGTCAAAGTTTGGGCTATATATATATTAAAAGTGATATCTTCTCTCAGAATATTAGTGTATTTAGTCCTAATTGATATATATATATGGATGCAGTT
>JACEIK010013586.1:9789-25263 GCA_018107945.1 Datura stramonium
AGTTAAAGTTCATTGACACTTGATTCGATTATTACCTTGGTCCAGTCCCTGTGGGATCGATACTTGGCTTACTTGAGCCATTTTACTACTTGTTCGATCATGTACACTTACGTGTAGTCATCTAGACCCGCGAACAGTATGTTTAGACGATAGTTGGCACCCAGGTAGGCTATGATTTACTTGCTCTTGCATTAGACTTTGGTTAGCTAAAAATATACGTGTGTATGGTTTATATGCTTTCAATAAGTAGAATTATACGTCTAATCATGTTATTGTACGTTAATCGGAATTAGTGAGAATCTAAGAACGAATGGAGTAGAAGAGGGGTGGTGATATCCCATGATGAGAAAGATCTCTAGGGGAGATATTTCAAATAGTAAATGAATTCATGTTTTAATATATACGTTGAATCAAACGTTGCTGAGTAAATTAACTTTTGGGTGTCGTCGTCTGAATATTCTCGGGTATAGATTATGGAATTTTCTTTTGAATCAAAATTTTGGGATGAGTAATCATGTAGACCCTGTGTAGGAGATGCAAATAACGGACTGATTGATAAATTATACTATGTCAGAGTGCAAGTTGAAGCAAGTGATGTAAGATAGTAATCCCTTACGTAATGACTTAAATGTGTTGTAGTTGGTATCTTATTTTCTGGATTGATGATTATTGTTCACAATAATGGTGATACTATGAAAAATTATATTGTTGAATCAAGCTTGGTTAATCGTTGCTTTACTTATGGCGGTATAAAGAAATAAGACGCGAATGAAACTGGAATAAAGACTGGTCACAGTACTGCCAGCAGTACCACTGCAGCGGGTAGTATACGGCTGCAGCGAGACCGTCGTAACGGCAGTAATGTCGCTGCAATGGAGCCCAAACCAATGAGCAAGCCAAGTAGTAATTCTTGTAATGCGCTCAAGTAACTATTACTACTACTGTTTGGATATGAGATTGGATTTAGAATCATGCAAGTGATTGTATTTTGTTGATGTGAATGTGTTAGTTCTTGTTGTGTGATGATTTATTACTTATTGTGCTACGATGTGCGTCCTAAAATTGAGGGGTATCGAATAAATGTGTGACTGAAATGTCGGGTCATACGAAAGGAAAGTCATTAATATGATGGAAAATGAAAGGCCTAGGGCCAAGAGTAAGGAACTCAACTAAATAGGATAATACGGTCGGATTTCGAATAAGGACTGGATACACGAACAGCTCGTGCCCAAGGTGAGCATCTGGGTGAACGGTATAAGTGAGTACAAAGACAGGTATGGCTAAAAGACCATATAGTTGGGTGTACAAATGAATACACATACAGGTATAATGAAATGTTTCATATGTATGGGGTATAGTACATAGATTTCTAGAGTCCCCTGCAGGTCATGATTGGAAGGGCAAGCATAAGACCCTCTGGCATGTGTGTACAGTGATATGATGGAGGTGTGTGCCTAGCATATCACTGATGGTATGATTGTGAGACAGAGATTGTGCGAGTATGGTTGATATACATACGGCTGCAGATACAGAAAGGTACAGGTATACAAGCGTGATACAGAATATACCGACATGATTTGGGTTGGGGTAAGAACACATGTTCGGATCACCGTGTGTGACTAAATGGTATAGGTATGATTTCTTGTGGTATTTTCGTGTTATGAAGTCAGGTATGTGCATGTACGTTAATATTTGAAAATTTGATTCCTCGGCAGATGTTGATGATTTTCTTGTGTGTTCTTGAACCCGTTACTCTGTACTTGTGAATTTTTTGTTGTTTTAAATAGTTGGTGGGTTACAGAAGATAATATGACAGGTTTAAATGAAGGTAGTGAGTTATTGGAGATAGTGAGTAGATTTATTATCTTATGTACGTCACTAGGAAGAGTCAAAAATCATGTGTATAATTAAGTAAGTGATAAATGATAATGGACAGACTTAGTTGACCATAGGAAAGTGGTAAAGGAGGTAAATGTGTTACAAAATGGTATGGCAGAATAGAACCGAACAGGACTAGAAAAAATTTCGGCTACTGACCTAGCAGAATAGCATTGCAGCGAGCACATTGCCGCGGTAGCAGGACCGCTGTAGTGGTCGAGGCATGCGCTGCAGCGGAATGAAGGGAGACAGACTGAATGACTTAATAATGAATAGGTTCGTAAAAGCATTGCATAAACATTGATGAGGCTTAAGAATAAGAGTGTAATAGTTACACCTAGTGAGAGTTCTGGGAGTGAAGTAGTCGTTAATTTTGTCACATTGAATGTATGTTGATTATTTTGTTGTTGTGTTAACTAACCCTAGTCAGCCTATGATGTCTACCGGTACGTGTGGTGTACTGATACTACCTTGCTACACCTTTTTGGTGTAGGTTGTGGCAGATTTGAAGTTCCTTGAATGGCGTGGAGTACTCAGCACCAGCTTCTGTGTTCTTCTTCTCAGACGAAGCTGGGTCATTTTATCTTGACAAGTATTCAAATAGAGCTCTTGTACCTGTTTAGACTAGATCTTGGGAGAGTCATGTTTGAGACATCAGTAATTCTGTTTTGTTTGTGATTTTTATCAACTAATATAAAGTAATGGAAATGTTGAGACTAACTTCTTGTATATTAATAGTAATGGTTCTCCTATCGAGTAGAGTTGATGTAGGTGCCTACTCGGCCTATCCATTTAGGTCGTGGCAAGATAATTTGGCTACCGAAATGCAGCCCAAATCTATCCAATATACGCACAATCCCTGCCCAATATTTTTCCTTTCTAGTTGGCCCAATTTGCCAAAGCACTTCAGATTAAACCCAAACCTTTAGCTGTCAAGACCCGAATGGGTAAGTTGTGAGGGCACCTACATTAACTTTAGCTCGATAGAAGAACCCTTTTTTAAACCAACACATAAAATAAAATAATTTAAATACTCATTAGCTTGCGCGAAACAAATATTCTAGAATTATAATAAATCTTTTCTTCCAAACCATGACTCCCTAAGATCTAGTCTAGATAGGTGCAAGAGCTCTAATAGAATTCTTGACAAAATAAAATGACACAGCTTCATCTGCGGCAAAATACAAAAGCGAAGGCTGAGTACTCCACGTCAATTGTCCACCCCAAGCTTGGAGGGGCATAACTGGCACCTTGTTGCCACAAAACTGACTACAACATGCCAGAACCGATGAGGTTCAGCAACTCAACAACTATAAAATCAGAGCAAGATGATAGACTATAGCAGAAGCCAGCTCGCCTGATCAACCAAAAATAAATACAATAGATTGTCAAGGCTACGAAATGGAAAACAACTATACAACATGGCCCACCTGGCCGACAATAACATACTGACACCAAAGCAATGTCTACGAGCTGCTATAAATACAATATTAATCAAATGATCGGGACAGGGCCCCGACCTACCCTTAACTCAAACCTCTGGAAACTCCAAAAGACCTGGAGCACACTAACTCAGTTGGTACTCCACTCAACGATCAAGCACTCGATCTACTAGGCCACCATCACCTGCAGGCATGAATACATCCCTGCGACTAGGGCGTCAATACAATAATGTACTGAGTATGAAAGGCAAAAACAACTAGAAGACACAGATTAAAGATCAACAGATATACCAGATATCGCAGAAAGAGAACTCAATTTAAGTAAACACATCAAACCTACCTAGCCCCCATAAGCCTGGAAAGTACAAGTAAATATACAAACAGAACCTACCTGGCCCCCATAAGCCTGGAAAGTACAAGAAAACATACAAACAAAAGCTACCTAGGCCCCATAAACTCGGCAAGTCTAAAAGTAAACAACACAGCGGCACCTAGCTGACACAGCTCATCTGTCATCGCCTCTAGAGCTCTCAACGCCCTCAGCTAACGCCAGCCAACATCTAGCATCCACTGCTATCAAGTAACATATAACACAAACAACAACCATAATATGATGCCAAGCAAATCAAAAGTAAACACCAATTAGTGAAAATCATCAAACAAGCACTGTCATACCCTATCTTAGTTGTGCACAGTTAGCAAAGCTTTATCCATCTGGGAGAACCAATCGCGCTCTCAGGAAAGCTCAGACATGCCGAACCACTCTCGAATCATGTCTCAACTCGATACTATGGAGGATATCATTCTCAACCCCGTAGGTCATTTCACTCTTTGGGCTCAACCTCTTAGTCGGAAACACTCTCGTGCGTCGGGTATCCATAAGCCATAAGGCACCTTGGGCTCCACTCCTAGCCGGAACAACTCTCATGTATCGGGTATCCACAAGCCACAAGGCCTCAAACAAAACACACACACAATCAACAACAATAATAATACATTCTCAAATAGCCTATAATCAGCTCTCAAACCCCATAACTCGACTATTACAACATAGTACTATTCTGTCATGTCTAGCTGTCCACCGATGAGCCACTAGCCGAGCTATTAATTACCATCCAAACCAGTTTGATGAAGGGTGAAGTCTCGTCTCCTCTAATCCTATTATTTCTCTCCCCTCGTGAGAAATGTTAATTTATATTTCTTGAGCGTCTTTATTCAGCACCCCTTATGAAAACAGGTTTTTAAATCCTAATCTAGATAGGATTGCAGAGTTCTGATCCGCGTAGCCCGCTCCAGCGAACCTCGCTGCAGCGATTCTATTACAGTAAAAAATAGTTCGTCGTGGTGGCCCTATGCCTGGGCCCACCTAATTTCAACTCAGCCTAATCAAAATTGTTTGTCGCATAATTCTTTAAATTAGATGACTTAAACCTAGGCTTGTAAATATTTAGATTTTACCCATGCTTAGATCATCAGAGTGCTATAACGATGGATGGATCATTATATCATATACCAATTAAAATTCATTTGTCCCGAATGGCCCTCCAATATGGCTAGGGTTTTCAATTACCCTAGGGTGGTCCTGACACTAGGTCATAGTTCTATTGCATTCAGTCATCACCACAAAGGGTCAAGAAATTTCTAGCCAACTCAACCAAAGTTCAAGAGTTAAATTATGAATTTATCCTTTGGAGCGCTTTCAAATTATTAAGATCTATCCAAATAAATAATATCCATGAGAATACGAATCCAATGACACTCATATAGCTATATTTATTTTTGGCTTGAAAAAATCAGGTCAAAAGGTCATCCCGAGCTCCAGAGTTGAGTTTGAAAATTTTATTTCAAAATATATTTATTCATAATGAAACAAACCAAATCGCATGTTAAACCTCTCTTCATCTTGTTTCCCTAATATTATTGTCGAAAGGAATCTCAGTACTTCATCACCCCTATTTGCTAGATTGTGGTGGCTATACCCGACTGACCTCGAGTATTTTAAATTCTCTTTTGGGTCCTACGGTATTTACTCATGACCCATGAGCCCTGGGCGTTTCCGATTTTCATAAAATTTCCTTTAGCGAGTATATCAAAATGTAGAGGGGCTTCGATGGAATTTGAAACGTCACTATTTTAGCCAGTCCGTTGTAGCAATCCATCTCCTGCCACAGTAGGAATTGGTCTGTTATAGCAGAAAATAAAGTCAGTTTAAGGGCCAAAATGACATTTTTGTGTTTATTACTCAAAATTTCAGTTTCAACTTGGGCAACTTCTCTCAACTCTCACGTAATCTTCTCAACTTTTCTTAGGTAATCTTCATTCCCCGGTCCTTGTAGTGCTTTTTATACTTTGTGGCTACTAAATTCATGTCTATATGCTTGATTTAGGGTCGTTTTAGGTGTAGGAAGGACCTGATCTCCTTTTTGTCAATATTGGTGAATTTACGAAACATGCTGCTAGTATTTACATTCTTAAGTCCTTTGGATTGTTCTTCGTGCTATAGGTTGTTTTCATGGGGTTTTCGTTTTCATGCTAGAAATGGTGGAGTTTGGGTAGGGTGGTGGTTTTGCTTCCTCGAGCCATTCGAGCCCAAATTCGACCATTATCGGGGTGTAAAATTATTGGTAGGGTACAAGTTAGGGTGCCCCTTGCCCGATCTGTAGTTTATTTGGAAGGAAATGAAGGTTAAAATTTCAACCTCCACTTTTGGGGGTCAAAGGTATGTTGGGGATGACGATGTCCGCTGCAGCGAAACTTTGATCGCTGCAACAGAACCATCGCAGCAGTACACTCGACTATTATGGACTCGTTGCAGCAGGCAATCAACCGCTGCAGTTGTCTGCTCAGGCGGTGGACTTCTTTCATTTTTTGTCTTTCTTTTTCCCAACCTTCCCTTCTTTTATTGCATCGATTACTTCTGAACGCTCCTTATTAATTACAGGTTCAACAATGTGTCTAATTCCAGTGGAAGCATCTACAGCAGTGACTACATCCACTTCGTCACCGACCAATGCTAATTTTGGCATAATGAGGAAGCCGCCAAGGTTCTAATCCATGAACGGAGCTTTATGATGTATGATGTGGAGGACAAAGCGCCAAAGTTCTATGCTCTCCTCCAAGAGTTGAGGTTCGGCCCTTTGGTTGTAGAGAATTATGAGGCAAATGAGGCATGGGTGCGAGAGTTCTATGCTAACCTACCTATGGTGGTCTGAAACCTCAGGGAGTCGGTGGCCTATATTAGGGGGAGGCAGGTTCTATTGACCCCAGCATCTATTAACGAAGTTTTAATTCTGCCAAACCCTCCGAAGGATGAGCTGAAGGCTCGAGATGTGGATGGGAACGAGAAGAGGTGGAGGAGCAGAGTGCCTCGACGAATTGGGGCATCACCCAAAAAGGTATTCAGGGCACTCACTTCATGGTGAAGGCCAAGAGATGGCTAAATCTGGTGTCCCGAAGAATCTGCCCGTCCACCAATGTCACTGGCGTGACTTATGCCTATGCATTGGTGGTGGCTTGCATTCTGAGCAAGGTCAGGTGAATATGGGGGTGTAGATCTTGGAGGAGTAGAGGTACTTTGCCTCAAAGTCTATCACTGGCTTGCCTTTTCCTTATTTGATTAACCTACTATGCAAGCAGGCTAAGGTGCACCAGGAGGCTAGTAATGTCATGGTGGCTTGTGATGTGCCCTTCGATCCTATGATGATGAATGAAGCTTATGGGAGGGGCAAGGAAGAGGAAGACTGCTTCTGGTAATGGCGATGGCAGGGTCAGCACTTCCAGGCCAGTGGGCCCTCTAGAGCGGATAGAAACGGAGATGGCTGCCATATGCGAGCTACTAGAAGGCTTACCCAGACCTCCCTCCAGCAGCAGACCCTCCAGTGCAGCAACTGCTGACCCAGGGAAGATGCAGGGGCAATTACCGCCCTAGCCTAGACCCATGTGGAGCTCCGGACACTACTACAAAAAAGGCCTTTAGTGGCAATTATTTAACGACAATAATACAATAGCCGCTAATTAATTCTTTAACTTAAAATATTAGTGACAAATAAATATTAGCCAGTAAAAAATATCTTTTTACCGACAATAAAATAATTTATGACTAAAAATCACTAATTAAAAGCAATTTTAATAATTTTATCCTCCCTCCAATTCTTTTCCACAATATTTAACTATTCCCTCCAAATTATTAATAAAAAATAAAAAATAAGGAAACTTTCCCTCCCAATCTATTTCTGGTTTTACATCGATACCTAATTGCATATTGCGGCCAGTTCTACTCTCAGTTCTAATCGATCGATTCAACCACAGGATTCTTCCAATCTCACCGCAGTCAGTTCTACTCGCAGTTCTAATCGATCGATTCAACCACTGGAATCTTCCAATCTCACCAGGTATGCAAACCTAGGTCAACAAATTTCAGCAACTCTGTTTCTACCTCGCGTTTTATCTCTGTTTCTCTACCTCTCTTTTAATCTTTGTTTCGTCTGTATTGCGATTTTCAAACCTACGTTGATGAATAGAAACTCTAGCATGTTTTACAACTTTTTCTATGGTTGTTTCTATCGCTGTCTCCACCTCACAATTTGTCTATGTTTCTCTACCTCTTTCTGTCTCTCCTTTATCTGTTTTGCAATTTTCAGCAACCACGCATATTGATCAGGTAGGGTTCTACTTTTGTTTCCATGTATACTTGAATGTAGAATATTATTTTCATCTTGTTACTTGAAACTCTTATCATCGACAAGAACAATTGACAAAGTTTTTTGCATTGAGTATTATGTAGTTGAAGTGTTTGTGAAAATGCCCCAAAGACTAGTTATTTTACATGTAGAGAATAAGTTTTCACATACTTGTCAAGATATTAAAGATATTATTAATTGTGGAAGATTTAGTGTATAAAGCACATGTTACTGCTTACTTTTTTCATATTTCCTTTGTGGCATGAAATATGTAGTTTTCTAGCAAAAATTTTGGATTTAGGTTCTTAGTATTTCGGTAACTTCTAGATATATATCTAATACTTTAGTTGTACTAGTGACTAGGTTGAACACCTTATGTAGTTGTTGCTTTACAAGTTAATGTTGAAACTAAATGTTTGAATGATAATGACATTTATTCATCATCAATATGCATGAGATTTAATTGGAAGAAGCTAAAGGTAAAAGGTTCCTTGCTAGTAGATAATTTTCTTGTTTATGGTTCTTTGAGTTGGGTTGAAACTGCTGGTTAATATGTGCTAAGAAGTCCCATTGTTGGCACTACCAAAAGAATGAATCCTCTGTGAGAATAGAACTGAATAAGACACTGTCAAATGAATAATTGTGAAGTAAAATTATGTATTTATTTTCACTTAGTTAAAGACTAACTAATTTATTGATTGATGCATTAAAAAATTCAAAATTATTTTTCTCAATCCTTAACCGTAGTTGGATTAATTTTGAACTTAGAACAAATAAATTGAATTATTATCTAGGGGAAAAATCCAAGATAAGATATCTTAGACATTTATTTTTTGGTTAAGAAGAAAATGCTCAATAAATCATAAATACAACAAGAAACAATACAGATTTGGAAGAGATAATTCTAGATCACAATAACTATTTTCTGCTCATCTCTTACACAACAGTTCATGCATCATAAGATAATGTATTATTTAATAACAAAGACAGCTCCTTTTAGAGTGAAGAAAAGTTGGAAAATACACTGAAAAATAAGTATACATAGTACAATAACAATTTAACAGAATAGATGATAGAGCCTTATACTGAAGCAGCAGCTGCTTCCAGCAACTGTTTCACCTTGGTAATATAGTCATTCATAGCTTCCTCTGTGGTTTTCTCCCTGCCATAGATATATAGTGCAGTTAGCTGTGTTTCTGATTCAGCCAAGAAAAAGGACATTAATCTGAACATTGTAGATTACATACCTTCAACAGCCTTCCATGCATCCTACTGCTCTGTCCCTTATGTTGAACATACTAGGACGGTCTTCCCAGAAATATAAGAGTAGACGTAAGAACAAAACATAGCTAGTTTGAGGCATGAAGCAGAAGTTAGTCAACTTTTTAAAATTGTCCCAATAAAATAACACCACATCATATTTAGAAATAATTCAAACTTTAAAATTTTTATTTTATCCTTAAAGAGATGATTTATATGCCTTACAAATTTCTATGACTTGTTTTTAGTCACTATCGATTTCTCTTTTCATGTAGGTTTTAAGATATTATTCATCTTGTTCACTCTCTAGTCTTTCTCGTCAAAGTAATCTGATTACCAGGTACCAAAACTTGAGTTCAAATTTATTTATGAGTTATGAAGTTCAACTATGGAAATTTTTATTTTGTAAAATAAAGTTTGTATTTTTGCTAAATCGTTTGTATGATCTTTGACTGCTGGCAATTACTTAGTTTGTTTCTCCTTTGTTTTAATTTTGTTTCACCTGCTGTTTTACTTGAAAATGTTAGAAAAGTATCAAGTTTATTCACTTTGTGGCAATGTAATCTTATATTTAGTTGGTAACAATTATGAAATATGACATAGTTGTAGTATTTCTATTTTTCATTATAACATAGCTTACAAGTATCCACTAAAGCATCTAAATGCACATGTTACATACGGCACCTTTTCTGACTTCTTGTTTTTTTTCATCATGACATTTGACTGTCTTCTTGAAATTGCAGAAGAGTAACAAAATTCTTGAATTTTCATGGACAATAATGGGAGTAGAAATTGGATAAATTGTGATAGACTTAGTAAAGAATATTTAGATGGAGTAGAGAATTTTTTAAATCATGCATTTTCTAAAAAACGTGAGGGAGGTACAATTCCATGTCCTTGTATGGAATGTGTGCTATATTATGAAGTAAATCGGGCAACGGCGTATGATCATCTTGTAGTTAATGGTATTATACCATTATGTGATACTTGGTTTTTCCATGAGGAGTATCTCGATAAATCAAAGAAGATTTCACAAAATGATGACAGACAAGAAGTTTTAGAGGGTGATGATATAAGAAGAATGATACACGATGCTTTTGTAGATCGTACCCAATTCTCAAATAATAATATTAGCGACGGAGGAGATATAGAGACAACCTTAGAAGAAAATACTCATAATCCACATCAACCTCATCCAGAGATTGATAAGTTTGAACAGCTCATGAAAGATGCAAATGAGGAATTATATCCTGGATACAAGAAATGTAGTAAACTTTCATTTTTGCTACATATTTACTACATAAAAGGGATGTTTGGATGGTCAAATGAATCCTTTAATGCTTTGTTTGGTCTATTGAAAGATGTCTTTCCTGAAGGAGCTAATTTGCCTTTTTCTTTATATGAGACCAAAAAATTAGTTGAGGGTTTGGGCTTAAAGTATAATAAGATTCATGCTTGCCCCAATGGTTGCATGCTTTTTAGGAATCAGTTTGTTGATAAAGAAGTCAATGAATGCTTAGTTTGTGGGGTTTCTAGATGGAAAAATAAAGAAAAAAAGATTGCAGCCAAAGTATTAAGGTACTTTCCTCTAAAACCAAGACTGCAAAGGCTATTCATGTATTCAAAAACTTCTAAACTAATGCGATGGCATCATGAAGAACGAAACAAAGATGGAGTTTACGATATCCTGTAGATTCTGAAGCTTGAAAAATATTTGATAACAGATATTCAGAATTTGCTAGTGATCCTTGTAAAGTTCGCCTACGGTTAGCTTCTGATGGCATTAATCCATTTCGTACAATGCGATATGTTTACGGTACATGATCGATGATTTTAATGCCCTATAATCTTCCCTTGTGGTTGTGCATGAAGCAAGAGTTCTTCATTCTATCCTTACTCATTCTTGGCCCGAAAGGGCTCAGAAATAATATTAGTGTATTTTTAGAACCTTTAATAGAAGAATTGAATGAATTATGGGATACAAGGGTACCAACTTATGATGTATTTTCTAATGAGACATTTGAAATTGCGAGCAGCTCTGATGTGGACTATAAATGATTTTCCAGCATATGGTAATCTATCTAGATGGTGTACTCATGGATAATATGCATGCCCTTCTTGTAACATACAGACTCAATATAGAAGGCTCAAACATGGTAGAAAGTTTTGCTTCATGGGCCATCGGCGCTTCTTGAAGCCGGATCACAAATATCGAAATGATGCAAGATCGTTTGATGGAATTAAAGAATCAAGACTTGCACCTCGTCCAGTATCTGGGTCACTAGTTCTAAATCAAGTTAGAGACATAAAATTTACTCTTGAAAAATTATGTGATAAGTTAAGTGGGGTTATAAGAAATACATGGAAAAAGAGGAGCATTTTTTTCAATCTTCCATATTGGGAGTATAACTTGATTTGTCATAATCTTGATGTGATGCACATAGAAAAAAATATATGTGATAACTTGATTTATACATTGTTGGATCTTGGTAAAAATATCAAAAGACAACATAGAAGCTCGACTGGACTTGAAGGATATGAAAATAAGACCCAAATTGTGGCCCCAATATCGGGCAAGTAGGAGGGCGTATCTTCCTCCTACTTATTTCACAATGTCTTCGACTGGGAAATATTTTATGAAGTACTACAAAATTTCAAGTTTCCACATGGCCATGCATCTAATATCGCTCATTGATTTAGCAAACGAAAGCTTTCAGGGCTATAAACTCATGATTGTCATGTTATAATGCAAGAACTTCTTCCTATTACATTGCGGAATTCAACAAATAAAAAGGTGAGTTCTGTTGTAATTGAACTATGCACATTCTTTCGGATGCTTTGTGGAAAAAGCGCTTAAAATAGAAGAGTTAGAGTTACTTGAAGAAAGAAATTCCTTAACACACTCTAATATGGAGAAAATCTTTTTTCCATCATTCTTTACTATTATGGTACACTTGGTTATTCACTTGGAAACTGACGCAAAAATCACAGGGCCTGTACATCATCGTTGGATGTACCCAATTGAGAGGTATTTAATTGTACATATTGAGTTATTAACCATACAAAAATTGGACTAATAGAATTATTATATGTCATAGGTACTTGAGCACTTTTAAATCAATATGTTCATAATCGTGCATGCCCAGAAGGTTCAATAGCAGAAACATACATAGCAAATGAGTATTTGACATTTTGCGCATGTTATCTGGAAGGTGGAGATTCAAGGTCTTATTAGTCGATAAAAAGTAATGATGAGATTGAGAATCATACTGACAGGGAAGGTTGTTTGTTCCCTTCTGTTGGGGAGCCTACTGGCATGATACATGTTTTTGAGTTGGATAATAAAACATGGTTGCAAGCACATCGATATGTTCTTTTCAATTACAAATCAGAGGTAGTTGAGAACTATAAAAAGTTAGTGGTATATCATTTTCCAAATAGGTGTATGTTACTTTATTTGATAACAAAAATTATATATTTGAGTTATATGGTAGTGAACATATTTCCAAAATCAAGAGAATACATCGTAAGCATCGTCTTACACAACATCAATTTGATCGTTTGCATTTTGATACATTTAGTGAGTGGTTTAAGGAACCAAATAAGTAGTAGGATTAAGTCAATAGTTTCTTTAAGTTATTGTCCTTGTACTTTTATTGACATTTAGAGTTGTATATTTCTATTTGGTTAGGTGAAAGAGTTGGAGGACACATCTAACATCCCAAAGGATGTTCAGTTCCTTTCAAAAGGGGCAACTTACATTGAAAGAAGATTTAAGGAGTTCAATATAAATAATGGGTATCGATTTTGAACAAAACAGTGTGAAGAGTTCATGGAGACACAAAATAGTGGTGTTATGGTCGTTTCAATGATTGAGAGTTATGCAAGTACAAGCGACAATGCTCCTAAGTCTACAAATATCACCTATTATGGGCAATTGAATGATATAATGGAGTTAAACGACTACGAAGAATTTAAGATTTTCTTATTTAAATGTGATTGGTTTGATGTAACCAAAGGTGCAGGAGTTAAGGAAGATGAATTAGGTTTTACACTTGTGAACTTCTCACATCTAATAGACTCCGGTGATCGAGGAAGACATAAGCCTTTTATTTTTGCAAATCAAGCACAACAAGTAATATTTGTGCAAGATCCTAAAGATCATGAATGGTTTGTCCCTAGGACAATTAAACCTTGAGACATTTTGACATGGGAGAGGAAAATAGTATGCAATTTGAGTCCTCAATGCAGAGTGTTGCCACTGACTTAGCTATATTAGAAAATATTTGTGATACAGAATACGAGTGTAACGATTGGGTAAGAAGTGGTGTCGAAGGGATAGAAATTGATGTGTCACATTCTCAAACTCCTCCAAATGAAGGTGAAGCTTATGTTGATGGAGGAAATGACAATGAAAATGAAAATGATTCTGAATAAGTCGGGTACTAGTTATAAACTATTTAATATTTTTGTCTTATTGAAATACTTATTCGAATTTGGTATTTTTTGATTCAGAAAAATAAATAAGATATTATTTTTACTTTCAATTTAAGTCATATTTTATAAAAGATGTATGTTAGTTAGCTATGAATTATCCATATATGTATTAGTTATTTATTCAATATTTGAATTCTCTAGACTTGCTTTTACTTATATTTTGTTGTTGTTTCCATTAGATTGTGGGATACTGATGTGATCTTATCATTGGAATTTGAGTAATTACTTATTTTCTAGTTCTTAAATACCTCATAGCTTGTGAAGTATCTTTGCAGCAAGGCTTTACGTAACTACTTCATTTGGAGAAGGAACTATGCGAACCAGAGTTGGATGCAGATTTGCAACTGAACAACATGATGATGAAATTGTACGACCTTATATGGAGCAATTGATGTATGATCGAAACTTTTCTCAAGATCAAACACATGATGGTGAATCTACTGAATTGAGAACTACTGGCAACGAAGAACAACAAAATGATGAATCAGGTAATACTAATGAATTAGTTTTTATCTTGAACTACCTCTATGTTTCAATGCTATTGTTATGTTGGTGCAAAAAGAGGCACTTTCTTTGCTTCTCTGGGTTCTTAAGGAAGAAGAACAAGGGGTTTAAGTCTGGTTCTATAGATCACTATTGTAAAGGTAATAACTTTTTCTACTTTGAGATCTTTGTCTATTGGATTTTCACATCTGGTTTTCTTATCTTACTTTTGAATGAAGTCATTCTATTCTTGATATTTTTCCCATTTAGAATAGATTTAAACTATTCTTTATTTTAAATTATTAATTTTTTTCCTTTTAAATTTTTAATTTGCTGCATCAGGAAGGGGATGTGTTTTATTCTTTATGGTCCCTGTTCTATCTAGTTGTTATGTGCTTTACTGGAATAGTTGTATTGTGATGTCAGCTGCCCCCATTTAGTTGCTTTTTCAATATCTAAACTTCAACTAATTTTACTTGAAACTTTAATACTCCTAATTTACATAGGACCAACTACTTTGTTTCATTAAAATCATTAAAAGAAGTATATTACAAGCCATAATTGTAGAAATGATACACCATTAGATATCTGCTATGGTGGAAATGTATTCTGGGGAATTGAACAGTGAATCGTCTATGAAGATATCATTTTTAGTTCTGAAACTATGGGTTGTAATGGGCTTATGTATTGGTGTATTTAAGAACTGTGTCCTGGGTATAAAAGTAGGTTGATTCAAACTTCAAAGTGCAAGTCACTAACTCTGTCAAGCCCCGAGCCTACACCCTGGACGTAACACGGTACTTGAAGCCACAAGTAACCCCCAAATCAACATCTGGTCTATCATATACTAGCATTTTGAGTAAACATGCACAGCGGAAGTTTAAATAACAGATTTATCAGTTTAAGAAAATGTAAAGACTAGAAGTAGAGAAAGAAATGATATATCTGAAATATAATTCTGAAAGATAAGTCTGGTCTGAAAGCAAACTACTGGGGAGTTGCTGGGACAGGTCCCCAACTAACTCTAAGTCTAAACAAAACCATATCCAACTGAAGTAAATAAACAAAGCCCTCGAATGAGGAGGACTCACACTCTGATCTACTAAAATGGAATGCTCTAAAACTGAAGTAACTATCTGTGCTGAATCTGAGAACCTGCAGTTGTATCATGAAATGATACAGTATGAAAAGCATGCGTCATTACTTTGAATGTACTGAGTAAGTGGGAGAAACAT
>JACEIK010013589.1:0-21022 GCA_018107945.1 Datura stramonium
CCCTGGTAACGGAGCACACCATCTCCCCCTTTGGAGAAAGCCTCAACCTCCTTTCTGAGAACTGCTTCTTTAAGTTTAAGTAGAACTGGATCTTCATCTTTTCTGGACTTAACTTCAACTACCAAGGATGAATCCAACCCACTATGTACTACCTCCCCACCTTCGGCTGAATCCACCAGCTGCACCCCCAACCGGGCTAGTCTGCGAACATCCCTTGCTAACTCCTTTTTGTCTTCCTCAATATGAGTCACACTCCCCATAGACCGTCTGCTTAAAGCGCCATCCACTACATTATCTTTGCCCGGGTGATATAGTACACTCATGTCATAGTCTTTTAGCAACTCTAACCACTGTCTCTGATGCAACTTTAGGTCCTTCTGGCTGAACACATACTGAAGGTTCTTGTGATCTGTGAACACATCCACGTGAGCCCCATAAAGGTAATGTCTCCATATATTTAGCGCGAATACCATCGCTGCCAACTCCAAGTCGTGAGTTGAATAATTCTTCTCATGAACTTTGAGCTGTCTGGAAGCATAGGCTATCACTTTTACCCGCTGCATCAAAACACAACCGAGTCCAACTCTGGAAGCGTCACAATAAACAACCAACCCATATTATCCTTCCGGCGAGGTTAAAACTGGAGCGGTAGTGAGTCAAGTCTTCAACTCCTGAAAACTCTTCTCACACTTAACCGACCACTGAAATTTCACCTTCTTCTAAGTTAACTTAGTCATAGGAGATGATATAGAGGAGAACCTTCCACAAACAGTCGGTAATAACCCGCCAAACCAAGGAAACTCCTGATTTCAGTAGGAGAGGTAGGTCTGGGCCAATCTTTCACGGCTGCTATCTTGTAAGGGTCTACTTGTATTCCTTCACGTGAGACCACATAACCTAAGAAGGTCACAGACTTTAACCAGAATTCACACTTGCTGAACTTGGCGAACAATTGGTAGTCTCTTAGTGTCTGTAATACTAGTCTTAGGTGATTGGCATGCTCTTCCTCATTTCTGGAGTATACTAGAATGTCGTCGATAAATACAATGACGAACATATCAAGATACTGCTTTAAGACTCTGTTCATTAAATATATAAAAGTTGTTGGGGCATTTGTTAACCCGAAGGACATCACCACAAACTTGTAGTGACCATACCGAGTTTTAAAAGCCGTTTTCGATATATCACTCTCTCTAACCCTTAACTGATGGTACCCTGACCTGAGATCGATTTTTGAGAAACAACTGGCTCCCTGCAGTTGGTCAAATAGGTCATCAATTCTAGGTAGGGGATACCTATTCTTGACTATAACCTTGTTCAGCTATAGGTAATTTATGCACATTCTAAGGGTACCATCCTTCTTACGTACGAATAGCATTTGGGCACCCCAGGGAGAGATGTTGGGTCTGATAAAACCCTTGTTAAAAAGATCTTTTAGCTGCTCCTTCAACTCCTTAAGCTCAACTGGAGCCATTCTGTAAGGAGGTACGGAGATGGGCTGAGTATCTGGGAGGAGTTCTATTCTGAATTCTATTTCCCATTCAGGGGGAACTCCAGGAAGATCCTCAGGAAACACATCTGGAACTCACTGACTACTGGAACTTACTGGATGGTTGGGGTTTCAGAGTTGGAATCCTTGACCTGAACCAGATGATAAGTACATCCCTTGGAAATGAGTTTCTGGGCCTTAAGGTAGGAAATAAACCTACCCTTAGGCACCAAACTACTGCCTGTCCATTCTAACACTGGTTCATTCAGAAACTGAAATTTGACATCTCTAGTTCTGCAATCGACTGAGGCATAGCAGGAGTGTAACCAATCCATACCGAGAATGAGGTTGAACTCGACCATGTCTAACTCTAGAAGATCAGCTGGAATAACTTTTCTCAGGACTGAGACTGGGCAGTTTCTATACACCCGGCTGGCTCTAACTAACTCTCCAATGGGGGTGAAGACTAAGAATGGTTCTGAGAGGACCTCTGGACTGATATTGAACTAGACTTCTATGTAGGGAGTTACGAATGAAAGAGTGGCTCCTGGATCTAAAAGGGCATACAAATCTAGATGAAAGAGACGTAACATACCCGTGACTACGTCAGGTGAGCTCTCCTGATCATGACGGGAAAATAGAGCATAGAAGCGATTTTAGCATTGACCGCCATCTGTACCTGATGTGTTGGCCTGCTGAGCTGGTCAGCCTGCTGGTGCTGATGAGGTGGTAGATTGTGATCTCCCTCGCCCTGCTGATGGGCACTCCCTAAGCCTGTGTCCAAGCTGTCCACACCCAAAACAACCCTCTCATCCCTGAAGGCATTCTCTTGGGTGATTCCTACCACACTTGGGGCAAGCTGGATACCTGTTCCCTGTGTTGTGAGTCTAAGGCTGAGTGCCAGATGACCCACCCTTCTATCCTAGTGGGACTGAAAGGTTGGGGCGCTAGCTGAGCTGGGTGTTGGGGCTCTCTGCTACTGTTGATGTTGTTGCTGTTGCTGTGGGCGGTTACCACCGCTAGACCTTTGATGACCGAAATTTGAATAGCCAGTCCTTGCTCTTTTGTTCCTACACTCCATATCCTTCATCTCTTCAGCCTCAATTTGTTGGGCATAGATAATCAAGCTAGAAAGGTCCATGTTTTTAATCAGCATCGCGGTCCTACACTCCTTGAGGACCAAATTTGACACTCCATTTACAAACTTTAGCATGCGAGCCCTTGACTCGGCTATCATCTCTAGGGCATACTTAGACAGCCTAGTAAACTCCATACGATACACCTCCACAGTTCTGTTGCCCTGTCTCAAATTCGTAAACTCCACCATCTTTGCATCCCTCGGCTCCCGAGGGAAAAACCTATCCAAGAAAGCTACATGGAATTCTTCCCACTCCACTAGTCTTGCTCCTGCTGGTCGCCCCTCTTTCCACTAGTCATGTCAAACCTGAGCTACCCCTTTTAACTGGGAGGCAGCCAGGTCAACACTTTCAAAGGAGCTAACACCCATAATGCGGGTAATCTTCCTGACCTCCTCCACGAACTCCTAGGGATCCTCCCCTACATTAGATCCCTAAAAAGATGGAGGATTCATACGGGTGAAGTCCCACACCCTCGCAGCTGCTGTAGACCCGTTGTTGTTCATCGGCAGCACGTGGTGGTTCACCTAGTTGGTGACTGTTTGGGCTAGCAGTTGAATGGCCGCCCTGAATTTGATGGTAGACACGGAATCATCTTGAGGAGCTGTCGGGACTGGTGGGGTCTGTTGAAATTACTGGCTCTTCTTCCATTACCGCATCTAGGAGGCATGGTTCACTGAAACAAAATAGAGCACGAACTAGAAGGGCATTTCTAGAATTGAACTTTAACGCACGATAAAAAGTATGAACAAAAAGGAGTTTTCCTAATAACATCTTATAGCCTCCTCGTCGTAAGTGTGGCGCACTTCACACCCATGAAAAGGAATATACTCGATATGGCTTTCGGACATTCCGAGGATACTCTAAACCTAGTGCTCTAATACCATGTTTTTCACGCCTTGAGCCTACACCCTAGACGTAACACGGTACTTAAAGTCACAAGTGACCCCAAGTCAACCCCTGGTCTATCATACACTAGTATTCTGAGTAATTATACACAGCGGAAATTTTGAAAAAAATACATAATAGCATTTATGAAAATTAAAATCTGAATATAGAGATTCAAAATATCTGAAAATCTGAAATCAAGTCTGATCTGAATGCCATCTAACTGAGGAGTTGCTCGGACAAGCCCCCAGCTAACTCTAAGTCTAACTGAAAATAGTAAAAAAAACTGAAATAAAAGAAATAAAGCCCTCGGAATATGAGGACTCACACTTCTACGGTTGATAGAGAGATCCGGACGAAATCGGCTAACGGCGCTGGGTCTGAGAACCTGCGGCTGTATATGAAATTATATGGCATAAAAGTATGCATCAGTACTTTGAATGTACTGAGTAACTGAGAGGTATAAATAACATGAAAGAACTAGTAACTGAGCTGAAATGATATGAAATGACCAACTGAAATAACTAGAATATAACTGAAATGGTCGATAATGACCCTAGTTGATGGTCATAAACATGCCCTAAGTCTGAAATACTGAGTCTGAGACGTTGTACTGAACTGATCTGAACTAAACTGAGACATCTGAGAGTCACTAAACTGACTAGTGGGAGAGTCTATAATCGATATTTAACCACGTGAGCTAGACATGGAGTCCGATATATACACCCTATCGGTAGGACCCAATATACCTTACCGAGGTATAAAGGCATGAATTGGGTGATCACAAAAGTCTGGGGCCAATCAGGCCAAGTAATACTGTAACCTACGCTGGCAACGTAGTTCTGAGAACCTGAGTGCGCTGGAACCCCGTCCTGCTCGGTGCTAAGTCCTACTCCCACTGGAAACTTATACTGAACTACTTGGCTTATAGCTCTAAATTGGGGTCAAAGTCTAGTCAGGGACATATAACTAAAAGTACCATAAGAGTCTTATCAAACCATATTCTGAAATTGGGTTCTAGACTGGTCAGAGCTGCTTATCTGGAAGTGTTGTAACCGTCTAAGAACAAACTGTAAACTGAACTGGGGTCCTAGGGCTGGTCATAGCTATATAACTAAAATGTCATGACCGCCTAATGGACCAAATAACTATAGTCTGAGTCTGATTCTGATAACTGAGTCTGATTCTGATAACTGAGAGGTACCACTGACACCTTGGAATAAGAATGAAGTCAAACTGATCAGTTGATAATTTTTTGAATGATTTTGACAAGATTCTACGTTCTAACTGGACTGAACTACTAAGAAGCTAATAGAGAATACAACTCATTCCAATAACACGGGAATTTCATAATATAACGAAATTTCAAGAATTTAAAGGAGTTTCATCCAACAAGGGTAAAATCATTCTCCTCAATGGAATAATTGCTCACATNTTCTAGGATATTCAGCCCAAAACATACTTTGCAAAATAGACGGAATTTAATACGTAATAATATTTACTCACAAATTAGGGATGTAAATTATCTTTGCAAGAACAACAAAAATTTACTTATGAATTGATGAAGATCATATGAGTAATAAACATGGATAATAACCCAATTTAAATTAACGAGAACCAACATGAAAATCTCTTCATATTCAAAAGTCTTAGGGCTAAACTAATAGGGAAATTATGGGAGAATACTGGGGAACACAAGGGAAGGACAATTCCCTTGTTGAATTCCCACATACCTGAAAAAAATCCTTTTAGAGAAGAAGCTTGAACTGTTGCAAGAGATGAGAAGCCCTAGTCTTGCTTGGAAGGTTCTTGAGAGGAGAATTTTCACATGTTTCTGATAATTGAGAGTGGGGAATGAGGAATGAATTGTTTTTCCCCACTATAACGTATAATATTATTACTAAAACGATGTAGTTTTAAGCTTGGGAGAGTAGGAAATTACTAAATAGCCCTTAGAAATTCGCTGGAAAAAGTTGTCAGACCCTAACGGTTCGTGGTAGCTGACCACGACTGGTGATCTCTCCCGTCAGGTACACTGCCTGAGCTCCTTAGTGGTTCACCACGAGGGATCTAATGAGTCATGGTCACTGACCACGACGCGTGGTCATCACTCGTGGACCACACTGCCTTGCATCTGAAGGTTTAATTCTAAGCTGGGTAATGAGTTATCTAACGAGTCATTGATACTGATGACGACTCATTGTGACACTCGTCAGGTACACTGGATAAAAAATTCAATAGGGTTGGTAACGGAGGACATAACGAATCATTGTTGCGGACCACGACTTATTGCCCCTACCCGTCAAGTACACTGCTCCACCAAGTATATACTCAACTCAGACCTAACCACAAGTGACCTAACGGGTCGTGGTCAATGACCACGACTCGTGAATTCCCTCGTTAGGTACACTGCCTCCCTTCTCAAAAATCCCAAACCTCCTTCTCATGGCTCATCTAACGAGTTGTTAGGTGGGTCGTCCTGTAGCTTTTCTGCAGTTTTTCCAGATTTTCATATTTAAGTCCCGAAATTAGATTTTGAGTTTTTGGGGCATTACATGTATTTTAACATTTTCAATCCAAACTTCTCTACTCACTTCATCTTCAATATACATTTAAATAGATCTTGGCAACTCAAAAAGGAAATCCACTTGTACCTTAATCCTAACACAATTAGGTGTTGTTCTGTTTACGATGGCCAAATCTAAATGCAACAACTTTTCAACTGCTAAAGCCAAGGAGAGAAAAGATTCCTTCATATGGTACAAAGGCAATAGGTTTGGGAATGATATCCAAGCCATTACCTTTGATAACTCTTTATTAATTTTGAATTTTGAATCATATATTAAAGGCATAATACATAAATAGACACTCAAACTTGATCTCAATTAGCAAGTAAGAACTTCAACTTTGAGAGAGTACATCTACACATCTCAGCTTGGTCTCAACTAGCAATGTAATACTTTAACTTGTCCCCACTGTGTCTCGTGGACACATGATGCTAACTTGACACATAAATTTTGAATGCATCTAGAAGATTATTTTATAAGTTAAAATATTCAACTGATATAGTGGAGATAAATTGAGGTGTCTAGATGTGCATACTCAAAGTTAGAGTATTTGGTTGTCAATTGTAGCCAAGTTAAAATGTCTATCTATATGTTATGCCTATATTAAAGGTTGTATTTGATATGAGTATCCATATTTCAATTGTATTTAGTATGCATCCTTCAATATTAGATGAACAAAGTTTTCCATTATTGAAAATCTAATCAATACATGTTTTTTATGAAATAACCCAATTTGGCACTCACTTTTAATGCCACAGTGCAAAGGAATAATCTTTCTATTTTCATCAAGCTTTGGGCTACCCATATTAAAAGTTTCTGATAACTACATATTGTAAATTCTCCATAATCTCCACTAATTCCACTTTTAATTATGTCTATCTGATTATAGGCTCGCCAATAACATACTTGACTGGCTTCAGCGATATCACAAGGTTGGAAGTAAGGTTTTGCATGGAATTACTTATGGTCGTAGGTTTGAGAAATTGAGCATAGTTGATATTTGGTTGTGGATTCGGGTGTGTGTTTGGTGAAGATGATGATGGGGTGGAAGATGGCTATGTAGTTATCGGAGAAGGCTAACTAGTGGTTGAAGAGGTCGTAGATCTGACACCTATGTAGGTTTAGTTAGGCTTTTACATAAAAAGTAGGGTTCAACTTAGAGAGTGTTTTCAGATTATGTTGAAGATATTGGAAAATGTGTTTTTTGTGATCTTTTTACATGCATGAAAATCCATGAGGATATATATACTATCAATGAAATCATTGTTGTTCTAATCTCCAAATCAAATATTTATCTGCACCAACTCAAAATTTATCCTCCCTTTGTTTCACTTTATGCGTCTTAATTACTATTTGGAGAATCAAAGGATACTTTTTGTGATAATAAGTTTCTCAAGTACTGTTTAAATATTCTAAATTGCTAATTAATAACTGTGACTTGCAGTATTCTTTTACGTAATTTTTAAATATGTAAATTTTATTCTTAAAAAAATTAAAATTATATGTTCGAATTCACACAAAAAATAATCAGTTTGAAATTCGTACTCTAAATCAGATCACATAAATCAAAATAAATTGAGTACTGCCATTAATAAGCATGAGATATCTAAAAGTATGTTAGATTTAGAGAGCGCAATACATGAAACAATTAGTTCAGCTTAGCAATACAGTTAAAAAAAGGGTTTGCATTTTTTGAAAGAATCATTAATTGAACAAATAAAAATATTTTGTCTTTCAGGATCTCTGCGTCGAATATGATACATACATACAAATATCAAGTTTTAATTTCTTGATTTGTATTGTATTTTTACCCTTTAATTATTTTTGTCTCTGTATATAGGGATGGATATTTGGTGCTTTAGTTCGATTCTTCAGAACTTTGATTTGGATTTGGATTTTTGATTCTTCATTGTAATATACTAAATACAATTTTTCATGTTTATTTTGATTTTTCGATATAGTCTAAGTTATTTCTTTGCTTGCAAAATAAACTATTTTTTCTAATTGAAGATGAACTATTTTTGGTTTCTTCTTATACAAAGTCGTCCATACTTAATATGCAATGAAGCCTCTTTGTAGTCATGATTATATATGCGAAAGAGATTTATCATTATGCGTACATCAAAATTTAGGAGCTAAAATCCTTAAAAATTTCTTCAATGTAGAAAACTAGAAAATGCAGCAGCAACTGTCTAAATGCCTTAACGCCTAAACAGTATATAACAATGTCCAACACTCCAACTAAAGTAGACAAGCAACAACAAAAATAGTAAGCACTAAAATGAGGCATCTAAGGGCCTAAGGCAACAATATAATAATCCATCAGCTAATACAAATATAAATAACTAACTTTTAACAAAATTAAAATCAAAATCGGATTAAAAATTAACTAATTCAGTTTGATTCTGTTCAAAATTATCATTTATATACCTGCCCTTAACTGTATAGAGTAATATATATAAGTGAATTGTTTCTAAAAACTGTTTATCATGAGAATAGATTGAATTTAGCGATAATGTTGAACCATCATTCATCACTTTTTTTATCTCCTTGAACCAAGATCTTAGGAGCTTCAGTCAGTTAGGTAGAGTTACCATTATAATGATTTTTTCCTAACCATAATCCATTTCCCTTGATGGTTTATCAATCGCCTCTCTAGCCAGGCCTTTTTCAAGTTGATCCGATGAATTATCTTTTAACTTTACATAGTCAATTGTGATAATTCCACTAGAGAATAATTGTCTAATGGTATTATGTCTTCATCATATGTGACACGACTTTCTATTATGTATAACACTTTTAGTCCTTTCTATTGCAGCTTGACTATTGCATTATTGCATATAGGGACCACTATTTTAGGCCAAAAAGGAATATCTTCTAATAAATTTCGTAGTCATTCTGCTTCTTCATTGGGCTTTATCCAAAGTTATAGATTTAGACCCATCGTAGATCTAGCGATGCATGTTTGTTTAGATAATTTTGAAGACACTGCTCCTCCACCAATGGTGAAAATATATCCTCTTGTGGAATTTCACTTCAAATGATTCAATGATCTAATATATACAACTATATCCTTTAATTACCACGGGATATTTATCATAGTTCAAAGTATAGTCTTGAGTGTATTTTAAATACTCAAACACCCATTTCATTACCATCGAATGAGTTTGATTGGGATTACTTGTGTAACGACTCAATTTGCTTATTGCAAAAGCTACATTTGATCATGTACAGTTCATGATGTATATCAAACTTTCCAATACACAAGATAATCCAATTGAGACTTGCTTTAACCTTGGTTCTTTGTAAGACTAATGTTTACCTCGATTGGAGTCCTTATAACTTTGAACTCCAAATACTTGAATTTTTCAAGAACTATTTTAACATAATGAGTTTGAGACAATGCTAGACCTTGTGAAGATCGATGGATTTTAATATTTAGAATTAAATCTGCAACTCCTAAGTCATTTATATCAAACTTTCTAATAAGCATACACTTAATAGCATTTATGTCGGCAATATCTTTACTCATTATCAACATATCATCAACATGTAAATAAACAATGACTATATGCTTTGGAATGTTCTTAATGTAAACACATTTATTACACTCATTAATCTTAAATTTGTTTGCCAATATTTTTTGTTCAAATTTGTCATTGTTTAGAAGCTTGTTTTAGTCCATACAATGACTTAACAAGTCGATACACCTTTTTATTTGAAAAAGTACAAACCTTTTGAGTTTATTCATATAAACTTCTTCCTCCAAATATCCATTTAAGAAGGTTGTCTTTACATCCATTTGATGGATTTAAAGACTATACACGGCAAGCAACCTAAATAGTGTAATCCTCATTTTCGGCAAGTATGTGTCAAAATAATCAAGTTCTTCTTGTTGTATGAAACCCTTGACAACAAGTCTTACCTTATGTTTGTCAATAATGTCATCACTTTTCATTTTCCTTTTGAAAATCTATTTAGAACCTAAAGGTTTATTTATTGGAGGAAAGTCAATCAGCTCCCAAATATGGTTGTTTAATATAAATTCTATTTCACTATTGATTCCCTCTTTTTAATATTGTTCTTTTGAGGAAAACATTGCTTCCTTGAAAGTTTGAGGCTCATTCTAAACTAAGAATGTCAAAAAATCAGGACCAAAGAAAGTAGATGTCCTTTGATGTTTGCTACGTCTTGCACTCTCTTCTTTAGGCCTACTTTCAGTTGTCTCTTCCCTAGGCTGTTTAGGTATTTCACTAGGCGACTTAAATTTTTTTCATATAGATATATATTATAGTGATATGACGGAGGTGTGTGCCCGGCATATCACCGTTGGTAGGATTGTGAGACAGAAATTATACGGTTTTTCAAATAATGGGAGCAAATATTATTGAGACTTCTCCAACAACTTCAAATAGATAATGCCAAATTTTTGTTGGTATTGTAAATGTAACAAATATTATTATCTTCTTCTTTCCCTTAATTCTACATTCATTTTACAAAATAAAGTAAATTGTGTGATCTATTTCGTTTGTTGAGTTCGCTGAAGTTCTATAATTTCTCTTTGTTGAACTAAAACTAGTGATATTATTTTAATGATGACTAACCAATTCTATTTAATGCAGGACAAAAAAGGACTAGCAAATTCATTATTAAAGAAAGGACTCGAAGTCAACCAACTGCAAGGAAGGACCGTGAAGAAAAATATCGAAAGATCGCAAATCAATTAAAAGATGTTAAGACATCCTGTCCGGATATGGATCAATCGCCTACAAGGAAACCAAATCACCAAAAGAAGGAAAGAGGAGCGAAATCAATCAGCTGTCAATCAGCTAAGGAGCAAATCAAGTAATAGAGTCAATCAAGCTATCAATTATCTAAGGAGAAAATCAAATCATCAATGAAATTGGAAGGCCGAAGAATATATCAAGAAGACAAGATTCAAGGGTTCTACAAAGGGAAAAACAATACCATTAGAGAAAAAAGATATATACAACATCTCAATTGGCGATCATCAAGATCTCAATCACGTGTCCTTCTAGCATGATTGAGATAAAAAAATCCCTTTGGTTACCTTAGAGTAAATCAATCAAGATCAAAAGAATTGATCTTATACCTTTCTCCAGACGATATTTTGCACTACAAAAAGGCACTGAAGATTCCATGAAGACTATGCAACTTCACTTGATCAACCTGACAATTTCTTGTCTTACACATTCATTATATTTTAAAATGAAATATCAGAGATCTTAAAAGAGAGAAATAATTAGGTAGATATACAGGTAGAGGTAGTGTCACATCAACAGTTGGTGAACCACGTTGTAATCCAACCTCTCTCAAGCTCTAAGGAAACCCTTGTAACCCAAGGGGGCTGGACTAGGCACCACCCTGGTGATCTAAACCAGTATAAACATGTTGTATCATTTATATTCCTGCTCTTTACTGCATCTTGATTATTATTTCACTAACATCTTCTGTAGGAACATAGTCCACTGAACGTTCCTAAGAGTCGACTGGTCTATACCTAAATTATTTTTTAAAATTCACCCTCCCCTTTGTTTATCAATTGGTATTAGAGCAGGTCTCATTCATATTGCTTAACCGCAAGGTGAGAAAAAGATCCCATGGCTTCTTATCAAATCCCTGGAGCAATTCTGCAGGATGGACATTCATCCTCCACACCACCTTACTTCAATGGTCAACACTAATCCCACTGAAAAGAATATTTTAAAATATTTGTTCAAGCAAACGATTTTCAAGAACGGGTAGTAATCAAGAAAGATCCCAAGCCCATTTCCGGAGTAACAAATACTACTAAGACTGATCTGGATACTTTTGAAGTTACCAAGGAACAACAAGAGGCAATCCAAACTAACGCTAGAGATATTAGCTTGCTTTACTGTGCAGTTAGTGGAACAGAATACGATAAGATCTCCACCTATGACACCGCTAAGGAGATGCAGGAAAAACTCAAAGTAACTTATGAAGGCACCACAAAAGTGAAGGAAGCTATAACAAATGCACTGGTCAATGAATATGAATTGTTTAAAATGACAGATGAAGAGAATGCTGAATCTGTATTTTCACGATTCAACAAGATAGTTGGAGAGCTAAAATCACTTGGAATGGTATACCCAAATAGTATGCAAGTCAAAAAACTTCTCAGAAGTCTTTCGAAAGCCTAGGAAACAAAAGCAACAATCCTTAAAGATGGAAATCTGGAAAAACTCACTTATGATGAACTTCAAGGAAATCTGATGGCCTACGAGCAGAATCATCTAAACAGATATACCAAGAAAGAAAAGAAGAAGTCAGTAGCTTTCAACGCTGTACCAAACGATGATGAAAAAGAGGAAGAAGAAGAGAATAATGAAGGATTGTCTCTAATAAACTGAGGAGTTTAACACATTCTCAGACAAAGACGACAGAGGCCTCAAGCTGGATACCGAAACAATGAAAAAGTGAAAATCGAACGGAAAACTAGGACCTATTAAGAAAAATTTCCCTAGGTTAAAGAAAAGAAACTTCAGAAGAAATAAAAATTCAAAATCCATGGGAGCATTGAGTAATGAAGAAGCCAAAGATGAAGAAACTGAAAAAGCCGAAAATATTTGTTTCATGGCCCTTGAAGGATCAAGTGAGGTAAAATCTAACTCTTGTGCTAAGTGTCAAGATCTTCAGGACTCCTTGGATCTTGTCATAGATGAACTCCAAAAAATCATTGATGAATATAATAAACTCGCTAGAGAAAAAAAACTGGCAAATTCTTCTTGAAGCAACTCAAATTGAAGTAGACTTTCTTGAATAAGAACTAGATGATGTAAATATGCAATTAAATAGCATCAAGAAATCACCCAGTCACAGCTCATTCAACTCAAATAGAAAAAGTTTTGATTACTCTTCCAACAGTTTTTACTCCTCTAGATCCTCCTTCTCCCCTGTATGTTATTCTTATGGTAAGATTGGTCATAAATCCTTTAACTGCAAGTTCCGTAGACCAACTTATGGTTGATAGATTTGGAAGAAAAAGAATCTGTTACATGATCCTCCTCCCACTAACTCATCAAAACCCAAGAACACTTGGGTACCTAAAATAAATTAATTATCTTATTTTGCAGGAGCAACCAAAAGTAAGCTATAGAAAGGGAATGTGGTAATTGATAGTGGATGCTCCCGACACATGACTGGAGCAAAAAAAATCTTGAGATTAGTTAAGAGGATTGATGGAGGATATGTCAGATTCGGAGACAATGCTAAAGGCGAAGTGATTGGAGTTGGATCTATCACCATAATCCCCTCATGCGACCTGATTGAAGTATACCAGGTTAATTATTTAAAACACAACCTTCTGAGCATCAGTCATCTGTGTGACACTGGATTTGACGTATTATTCAATGCTATCAAGTGCATCATCAGCAATATCTCTAAAAAATATTGTTCTTATCGGTGACCGTGTGGAAAATATCTATGTTTTAAATAATGTTGACTTACAGACTCTAACATGCCTTGCAGCAGTCTCAAATGATCCAGGTATCTGGCAAAGGAAACTCGGTCATGCAAGCATGCATACTATTGAAAATCTTTCTAAACTTGATTTACTTCTTGGTTTACCTAAATTAAATTTTTCAAAAAAATCTCTGTGTGATATATGTCAACTGGGTAAGCAGACTAGATCATCTTTTAAAATCAAAGACCTTGTGAGTACTTCTAAACCCCTTCAACTTCTTCATATGGATTTATTTAGTCCTACAAGAACTGTTAGCATTGGTGGTAAGAAATATGCATTTTTTATTGTTGATGACTTCTCACATTTTACCTGGGTCATGTTCTTAGCTCACAAAGATGAAGCCTTTGCAAACTTTGAAATCTTCTGCAAAAAAGTTTCAATGAGAAAAGGAATACTTTATCACTTCCATTCATAGTGATCATGAGCGAGAATTTGAGAACCAATCTTTCAAAGAATTCTGTAACAAGAAGGGGTATACTCTGACCTTTTCCTCAGCCCGTACTCCTCAACAAAATGGCGTGGTTGAGAGAAAAATTGCTCTCTACAGGAAACAGCTTTTACCATTCTCATCGAACAAAATCTTCCCGATCACTTCTGGCTGAAGCTGTAAGTACTGCATGTCATATTCTTAACAGATGTCTCATTGGCCCGTTTTGAAGAAGACTCCTTATGAACTATGGAATGGTGAAAAGCCGAATATTAGCTACTTTCACCCATTTGGATGTAAATGTTTTATTCACAATAATGGTAAGGAAAATATTCGTAAGTTTGATCCGAGAAGTGATGAAGGTATATTTCTTGGATACGCTCCTCTAAGTATATCCTTTAGAGTTTTTAACAAACGTACTTTATCGTGGAGAAATCCACTCATGTTTTCTTTGATGATTCTAATCCTTCTCCGAGTACTATTGAGAATGATATAGGGGAAGATGATGAAACCAATTCTCACCATGTTGAGACATCGAGATTTGAAGAAAGGCATGTTAGTGAAGCATCAAATTTGAACCCATCTGTGAAACTGAATCAAAGTGAAATAGAAGCCACTGAGTCTATTAAAGTTTCAAAAACTCCTCGGGAATGGAGAAATTAAGCAAGCTATCCTAATGACTTTATTATTGGTCATTCAAATACTCAATGACAAACTAGATCCTCTCTCAGAAATCAATCTTCATTGGCACTAGTATCTCATCTTGAACCTAAAAGAATTGAAGAAGCTCTTATTAACAAATCTTGGTTGAAAGCTATGCAAGATGAACTGCAACAGTTTGAAAGAAATCAAGTATGGACTCTCGTACCTAGACCTAACAAGGCATCCGTAATTGGGACAAAATGGTTCTTCAGAAATAAACTGAATGAAGAAGTTAAAGTAGTCAGAAACAAGGCAAGATTAGTTGCTCGAGGATACTCTCAAAAAGAAGGTATTGACTATGATGAAACTTTTGCTCTCGAAGCCAGGTTGGAATCTATACGTATCTTATTAGCCTATGATGCTTCCAAACACTTTAAACTTTTTCAAATGGATGTCAAAATACTTTTTTAAATGGATTTTTAAAGAAGAAGTGTTTGTCAAACAACCTCCTGGTTTTGAAATTTTTTTTCCCTAACCATGTTTTCAAACTCTCTAAAGCTCTTTATGGTTTGAAGCAAGCCCCAAAAGCTTGGTACGAGTGACTTACTTATTTTCTTATTGAAAATGATTTTCGTCGAGGAAAAATTAACAACTCTTTTTATTTAACATTCCTTCTCTTACATTTTAATTATATAGATTTATGTAGATGATATTTTTTTGGGCAGCTCTGACGCCTCTCTTTGCAAGAATTTTGTAAACCTTATGACAGGGGAATTTGAGATAAGCATGATGGGAGAACTGACATTTTTTCTAGGGTAGCAAATTCATCAGTCAACTAAAGGAACCTTCATTAGCCAAACAAAATATACCAAGGAGTTGATAAAAAATTTTGGTCTGGAAAATGAAAAAGCTATCGGAACTCCTATAAGCCCCTCAACTTGTCTGGATGTTGATCCTTCAGGAAAAAATGTAGATGAAAAACTCTATCGAGGAATGATTGTCTCATTGCTCTACCTTACAGCCACTCGACCAGATCTCATGTTTAGTGTGCGCAAATGTGCCAGATATCAGTCGACTCCCAAGGAATCTCATCTGACTTCTGTAAAATGAATCGTTCGTTATCTCATTGGAACCCAGAAATTCATTCTATGGTACCCTCATTCAACTAATTTTGATCTAATTGGTTATTCAGATGCAGATTTTGCAGGTGATAAATCCGACAGAAAAAGTACAAGCGGATCATGTCAAATTCTTGGAGAAGCTCTTACATCCTGAAAAAGCAAGAAACAAAATTCAGTTTCTCTCTTAACTGCAAAAGTCGAATATTTGGCCCTTGAAAGTTGTGGTGCTCAATTATTATGGATGAAACATCAATTGTTAGACTATGATCTTAGTTATGAAAGTATTCCTATCTTATGTGACAATACTAGTGTTATTAGTCTATCTAAATACATTGTGGATCGTTCTAGATTTAAGCATACTGACATAAAGCATCATTTCATTCGTGATCATGTTGAAAAAGGAGATTTTTTGTTAGAATTTGTTGATACTGAAAATCAATTAGCTGATATTTTTACAAAACCACTTTTGAAAAATAGATTTTATTTTTTAAGAAAAATCCTCGGTGTGATTTTTATTTCCCAAAATTAAATTGTTTTCCTTACTTTATAATTGAGTGGTATTAAATTACCGTAATTATTTGCATCGCTTCCCCTTCCCTAGGTCATTATTACTCGTCCTTTCACTTATGTCCTTTCAAGTATTTCACCCTTTCACATCCCTCTAAACCATCGATTTCCTCCTTTTTAAAAACCCTCACTCCATTGTTCCTCATCACTCATCTCTCTCTACTCTCAACTCTCTCATGGCGAAAATTCCTCCTAAAGGATCTCGTCGTTCCAGAAAAAGGCTAAAGAGTTCAACTCCTTCCGCATATCATGTCGAGATTTCTGACTCATCTTCCGATGAATGTCCTGAATCTACCTCCTTTCTCAAGAAACCCTCTTCCTCTGTTCTCGATAAGGACAAAACCGATTCATCTGTCTCGTTTGATTTGGATGACATGCAAAAGTTCTGGAATGTTTTTGAGAAAGAAAAAATCATTTCCTTCAAAGATCGACCGTTTTCTCATGGTCAAGTCATCTATCTTGAACATCTTGAAGAATTTCATTGCTCTGTAAGTCATCTTTTAACCTTTCAAGGATCGGATAGTTTGTTCCTGTTGTGTGTTAATGATGCAGTAGAAGAACCCATCAGGATGTTTTATGCAAATCTCAAAATATGTAATGATTCTGGTGATATGGAAACTCTTGTGCTGGGAAAAAGAATTGTCCTAAGTCATAGACTTTTTGAAAAAGTTTTTGATGCTCACCTCTCTGGAAACATACCCTTCTTTTCTGGTTCCTAGCCAGACAACTTTGAGGTTTTCATCGATGAAGCAAAATTCCTCATAGCCGATGATGGTGCCCTAGTTGCTGATTTCAGATCTGCCACTATCTGTTTTGAGAATCGCATAATTGCTCATATCGTGGCCACAACACTTTTCTCTAGGAAAGTCTCTTTGAGCACTCTATCTACAAGAGATGTATTTGTTGTCTACAATCTTTTGAAGAAGCTGAAGATAAACTGGCTGGAATGGATTTTGGGTTTCCTGCTAGAAAGCTGCCAAGACCATGGCGGTAACACCATCCTTCCCTATAGGATGATCGTGACTCGGATAATAAAAGCCATGGGTGTTGATGTATCAAGTTTCCCTGTGAAAGAAATCTCCTCAACCTACAATGATCGAGCCTTCTCCAGTATGGGTTATGTTCTAGATGAAGGATTCTGGGTAAAGAATGCTAGTTAAAAACCCAAAGTCGAACATGCGTCTCCTGAAGGTTCGAGCAGTGTCAAGTTAGATGAAGCTCAAGGTGTTGTTCTCCACTCTCTCTTATCTGAAGCCCAGAAAATCAAACAGGCACTTGGTGCAGTGGTAGGTGACCTGCACAAGTGCACTGAACTTCTGGGAAAGTTGTCCACTGATATGACAAGTCTGCAAGCCCAAATTTCTCTCATTCAAAAGGAAGGGGTAAAATCCTTCAACCTGGTGCTCAAGCAAGTTGACTCTGTTTCTTCCCGAGTCGAAGTCTCAGAAAATGAATTAGTTGTTGTTGTTTAGAACTCTTACTCCTCTCGCTCCACTCGCATTGAAAATCCTATCACTCCATCTTTGAGCGTATTATAAATATGCTGAAGTACTTTCTTGATCGTCGTTAACCCTTGGCATTTTTTTTTTTGAAATCCTATTTTTGACTCTTTGCCCCTATGTGGGCTATGTCCTTCTGTCCCTTTTTGTGATGAAGGAGGAGAACTTTGTCTGGTCTGGCTGATTAGTGATTAGTCCTTGATGTTTGATCTTGATTATGGATGTTAATGGTTTAGATGTTTTGATGACTTATGATTATATCAACTAGTTTTGGATGTCTCATTTTTTCATTTTCTTTATCTAACTTATTTTTCACTATTAATTTATATGGCACAAAGAAAATTACTTCTAACACACTCTATCAAGTCTGTTTAGATAGCATATGCAAAATTAACGACATAAATCAAGTGAGGGGGAGAACACTCAGAACAACATGCATCAAGTAAGGGGGAGAAAACCAAAAGAAGATCGCATCTTCAGGGAAGTGTCTCAAAATCACATCCCCAGAATTGTCATCATCAAAAAAGGGGATATTATTGAACTAAAATCGATTGTATTATTGTAATAATGATTAATCAATTCTATTTAATGCAGGAAAAAAAGGGACTAGCAAATCCATTATTAAAGGAAGGACTCGAAGTCAACTAGATGCAAGGAAGGACCGTGAAGCAAAATATTGAAAGATCGCAAATCAATTAACAGAGGTCAAGACATTCTGTCCGGATATGTATCAATCACCTACAAGAAAATCAAATCACCAAAAGAAGGAAAGAGAAGAGAAATCAATCAGCTGTCAATTAGCTAAGGAGCAAATCAAGTATCAGAGTCAATCAAGCTATCAATAAGCTAAGTAGAAAATCAAATCATCAACGAAATTGGAAGGCCGAAGAATATATCAAGAAGAATGGATTCAAGGGTCCTACAAAAGGCAGAACAATACCATCAGAGAGAAAAAAATATGCACGACATCTCAATTGGCGATCATCAAGATCTCAATCACGTATCCATCTAGCGTGATTGAGATAACAAATCCCTAGGGTTACCTTAGAGCAAATTAATTAAGATCAAAAGAATTGATCTTCTACCTTTCTCCAGAAGATATCTTGCACTACAAAAAGGCACTAAAGACTACGCAACTTCACTTGATCAACCTGACAACTTCTTGTCTTACACATTCATTGTATTTTGAAAAGAAATATCAGTGATCTTAAAAGAGAGAAATACTTAGGTAGATATACAGGTAGAGGCTGTGTCACATCAATAGTTGGTGAACCACGTTTTAATCCAATCTCTCTAAAGCTCTAAGAAAACCCTTGTAACCCAAGGGGACTGGACTAAGCACCACCCTAGTGATCCGAACCAATCTAAACTTGTTGTGTCATTTATATTCCTGCTCTTTACTACATCCTGATTATTATCGCACTAACATCTTCTGCAGGAATACAGTCGATTGAACGTTCCCAAGAGTCGACTAGTCTATACTTAAATTATTTTTTAAAATTCACCCCTCCCCCCCTTGTTTATCACTATTGTTGGTATTTTAGAACAGTGTTCCATTCTATCCTGAGAGGAATTAATCCAAAATCTTGAACAATTATGAGAGGATTAAATTTTTTAAGAAAACACGACTTTTTGTTGGGCTCGGAACTTTCATATTTAAATGTTTACCGTCTTTCGTCATTTCTGAAATACTTCTTTGAATACAGGGATAACATCAATTTCACATAGAAATAAGGAGACCCAGCATTCCACAGTCCCAGCCAAGTATTATCTATGACTTTGTTTCTGTACTTTTGGTTTTTTGTTAGCATCATATATATGTAGTTCTACAATTAGATTTTCAAATTCCGTTAAGTATTTTGTTAGAGAAACTAGAACTATTCAACTTTTACAAAGTTAAAGAATGATAAGTGCTCAGCATAGTACATAAAGGACTAAGTTAGACCACCTTCCGGGACAAGTTTAGTTAGAAATTTTTAGAAAATAAATTATTTTTTAAAGTAAGATATAAATTCTATGGGATAAGTTGTACTGTTATATATGTGTGTATATATATATATGCACATGTGTGTGTATAGATATGTTGATGTGGCATGCTTCTAAAGCCATCATTTTCATTTATCTTTTTTTGTTTTTTTGAACATTTTTCTCCATTTGAAATATTTTTCTTTTTATTTTACCCATTTATACTTATTTAATTATTATCATTTCATTTTATCACATACACTGTATCAAATGAAACAAACCATTTGGCTTCCCCTTTGTCTTTTTCTTTACCTTTCCCAATTACCTTTAACCCTTCGTCTCAATAAAACTGCAATCAAATCATACCTCCAAGCAGATACTTGAGAAGAAACCGGTAGAGGAGAAGATGTTTACTCTCTTTTAGAAATATAAGAAGGTATGAATTTCATATTTGTGGTTCACTTTCAGAAGAAACATGAAAATTTTTGTAAGATCTTGAGTAGTTCAAATATCTGGATTGATGGAAGAAGAGAGCCAAGATATCCCAAAAGATCCGCGCCATTCTTTACTTGAGAGATTCAGCAATTTGAAGAAAAAGAAAGAAAGGAAAGATCATCTGGTGGTGGCCATTATTTTATCCATTAAATCATGAAGAATAATAAATTGGAGGAGAGAATTAGCTAGGGACACATATAGTTGTACTCCAACAAAATTTACCATAGAATTACTTTTGTCTCTCATTTGTTTCAAGATTTCAATTGTTTAGTTTCCATACCCACAATTTATCGCGAACAAATTAGTAGATTTACAACTTTTAACACAAATAAATATGTTACTCCAAAGAAAAAGTAATACAGTAACATATACACATACAGAGATGATCAGACCCATATAAAGGCACCTATATAGAGAGGTGTAACAGTGCCATAGATAGCAGAGTTAGCTTATCAATGTCATCCTATCCCTTAGTCTTATAAAAGAAAAGAGAACTCATATGAATGCAAAGAGAACTCATTTGAGCTAATGAGTTACTCTCTCTATCTCAATTCAATTTATGTGGCAACCTTCTTATTTTGAGAGCTCATGGAGAGACCATTGTTGAAATTTTCTAGGAGAAGCACCTAAGTCAACTCATTAATGTTATAATATCATCTTGTCCAATAGATGGTGTTGTACTCTACTTTGACCCGGTTAAAGTGGGGTATAACATCTCATAT
>JACEIK010013591.1:0-12103 GCA_018107945.1 Datura stramonium
GAACATGCAATTGTAATTATGTGAGATGATAATTGATAATTCCATACTTAAACCATTACAAAGCGTAGTATCGCATGATTATCTGGCCTTAGCTCTAGTTGCTTCTTGAATTACTTCAGAGTATTTATGTGACCACCCTAGACTTAATTAAACTTTATTGAGAAAGTATATATCAACACTTGCGAAAGTTAATATCACACTTGAACTAGATAATTAGCTTAATTGGTCCAGTACCTATGGGTTCGACATCCGGCTCTTAAAAAGGGCCACGGTATTACTTATAAGACCACGTACGCTTGCGTGTGTGCTTGGGCATAGTCACAACAAGTAACTTTTTACTTAAATCATGTACATCCTAAATCAACACATCATAATAATTAGGGAGTAAGGATTGCATGTTGATATCTTAAAAACATGAATAGACATAAACTAGATCTCATAACTGAATCTAATGACCCAACACTAAAATTAATATTCAAATGTAAAAACTAATAATCTAATCATTGTGTCAGACCTGCTGAAAACATAATATCATAAATGATAAACATGCATAACTGAGATCATGAGGAACAATGGGAGACTCATCATATAACCAACACTATCACGATAAAGCTTACGTGATCCTAACTGTATACTCAAGTTGATAGAGCCTTGTCAGGGCTAAGGGTGCTACCATGATATCGATATCAAGCTAAAGACCCATTCAAGGCAGGGAAGCTCACAAGGGAGTTCTGAAAGTAAAATGTAAAATCCTACATTGGAACGTAGTTCTAAGATGCGGGGTTTTCATAAACCCCTAGCCTAATCTATGTTAGACACTGCTCCCAAAAACATGCAAAATGCTCTCCATCGTTTTAAAATAAAGTTTAACCATAATTTTTAAACAAAGCTGATAATGAAATGACATGCATAGTCTGAAATCTAAATATGGGGAGTGCTGGATCCTAACATGCCAAAAGCTGAGATTTGGGAGTTTAGACTGCAAAACCATATGGTAAGCTGATTTATAGAACTAAATTGGATCATGAAAACATTGTAAATATGAGTGGGATTACACAAATTTATAGATCATGCCTTCTTGAAATAGACTTAACTATTCGAAATCATATATTCATATGTGGGTAATCTATAAACATACATACATTGACAATGGAACTGAAATGAGCAAGGTTAGTTTGAAAAAACTGCTTNATACATACATGCTCGATACTTTATCATACTTGAAATCATCAATCATAAACTAAAATTTTTCATGAACTTGCATAATTGGGAAAAATTTTCTAAAACTTGAACTCGTGAATTTATAATTAAAAAAAATGTATAAAATCTACCCATGAGTCTTAAAATATACTTTGAAACATTACGGGAATTAACCCATAGATAAATCATAGAGAATTTAATGAAATTCGGCTAAAACCCCATAGGATCATCAAATTGAATTAAGACTTAAATTCATCAGATTTTTGACAATTTTGAGCATTAGAGTGGAAGGAACCCTTATTCATTTCCCCACATACCCGGAAGAAGGGAATCTACACTTGCCCTAGGAAGCCCAACGGATTTGGAGAAGAACTTGTAGGGTTCTAGGCTTGAACTTCAATGGGATGTTCTAGGCTTGCATGCATGGGAGTTAAATGAATTAGAATAGGTTAAACTCATTTAATACATTTCTTTTAGGGCTTAAAACACTGTAGTTTAGGGCTTAGGATCTTAGAAATTATGAAAATATCCTTACTAATTTCGCAGGAAAACTGATACTGCCTATCCTAACGAGGGACCCAACGAGTCGTTGGGACCAGTAATGACTCGTGGTCCTGATTCGTTACCTTCATAGGAAAAATCTTCACTTACTAAACTTCCTCCTCCCACGGGTCACTTGACGAGTCATTAAGTGCATGAAAACTCGTCCCTCCATCGATTGCCAACACTATCAATCCCTCCCTCACACACTTAACAAGGGATGCCATGACTCGTGGGGTGACACGATGACTCATCGTCCCACCTGTCAAGTCCTTGAACAATCTCATTATTCCAACTTATCTCACACCTAACAGGTCACTAGACGATCCATTAGGTGACTTAACAGGTCACCTGATGAGTTTTTCTGTGACCTGGTGCGTTATTTCCTTTTTCTCAGTTTCAACCCTCGGGTCTGATCTTAGGGGCTTCCAGGGTATTACAATATCTCATCCTTGGGAACATTTGTCCTCAAATACTGAACATCTAGAGCTGAAAACTAACTGAGTGACTGAATCCGAACTGATATACATGACTGGACTGAATGCTTGAGTCACACATACATGTACTAACATGAAAAGAACTGAGAGACATGAACTAAACATGAAACTGAGTAGAGTACTGAGGAGGAAATTGTTACTTCATGTTGTATTTGAGTCGGAAGGGAATAAATGTGGGTATCTAGCAATCATATTTTCTTCAGCCTCACACGTAGCTCCTTCAATAAGCTGATTCCTCCTTAAGACTTTCAAAAAAGCTACTTCTTTGTTCCTCAACTTCCAAACTTGACTATAAAGGATCTCAACTGGTACCTCCTAATAGCTAAGGTTGTCCTTCACACCTATGCTCTCCACCGGGACAACCAAAGTCGGGTCACCAATGCAATTCTTTCACAATGATACATGGAAAATTGGATGTACCGATGCCAACTCCATTGGTAGCTCCAACTCATAGGCCACCTTTCCAACATGTTTCACAATCTTGCTGGGACAACATATTGGGGACTAAGCTTCCATTTCTTTTCGAACCTTATCAGCCCCTTCATGGGAGATACGTTCAAGATCACCCAATCATCAACTTGATATTCGAGTTCTCTCCGCCTAACATCCGCATATGATTATTGATGACTCTGAGTTGTTTTCAGCCTTTTCCTTATAAGATGAACCTTATCCATAGCCTCATGAACCAAATTTGACCCTATCAACGTAGCTTTACCTACCTTAAACCAACCAATAGGAGATCTATATCTTCGCCCATAAAAGCCTCAAACAGAGCGACCTAGATGCTAGAATGGTAGCTATTGTTATAAGAAAACTTGATAAGAGGTAAATGATAATCCTAACTACCTTTGAAGTCAATCGCAAATGCTCTCAACATATCCTCAAGAGTCTGAATGGTCCGCTCAGCCTAACCATCTATCTGCGGGTGAAAAGTTGTTCTAAGCTTCACTTGAGTACCTAGTCCTTTCTGGAACGATCTCTAAAACTGTGAGGTAAACTGATTACCTCTATCCAAAAATGATGGACAAGGGGACTCTATGCAATGAAACTAACATTGGAATGTACTATTTAGCATAATCCTCCATTGAGTCGATAGTTTTGACCGATAGAAAAATATGTTGCTCTCATCAATCTAGCTACAACCACCCATATAGAGTCATCTACCGACGTGTACAGGGCAACCCTATGATGAAATACATATTCATATCTTCCCACTTCCAAGTGGGGATAGTAATGTCTTATAGAACATTTTTGATGCTCCACTTTCACTTGCTAACAATTCGGACACTTAGCCACAAACTCTGCTATGTCCTTATTCATGCCATTTAACCGATAGACTTCTCGTAGGTTACACTACATCTTGGTGGTACCTAGATGGATAAAATACCGCGAACTATGAGCCTTATGAAACATCTTCTCTCTCAAATCATCGACATCCGGAACAATAAATGACCTTGATATCGAAGTACACCATCTCCCCCTTGGGAGAAGACCTCTACCTTCTAATGTTGAATTTCCTCTTTCAACTTTAACAAAATGGGATCCTCCTCTTGCCTAGCCTTGACCATTCTGAACAATGACACCACCATCTGTCGAGTCAACAAGGCAAACTCCTAATCGTGCAAGTCGATGAACATCCTTCAACAACTCTTTCCTTCCATCTTCCATATGAGAAACACTCTCCATAGACAGTCTGCTAAGGGAATCCGCCACCACATTGGCCTTGCCCGAATGGTAAAGGACACTCATGTCATAGTCTTTGAGCATCTCTAACTATCTCCTTTGTAGAAAATTCAAATCCTTCTGGGTGAAAACATACTGTAGGCTCTTATTTTCCGTAAACACATCCACATGGACCCCATACTAATAGTGCCTCTAAATCTTCAATGCAAGCACCATCGATTCTAATTCTAGGTCATGCATCAGGTTATTCTTCTCATGATTCTTATGTTATCCAGAGGCATACGTAATGACCTTACCATGCTGCATCAACAACCATCTAAGACAACCCTAGAGGCATCACAATATACAACAAATCCATCCGTACCCTCAGGTAGGGTCAATATTGGGGATGAAGTGAGTCGAGTATTTAACTCCTGAAAGCTCCTCTCATAGGCATCCGACCAATGAAATCTAACATTCTTCTGGGTCAACTTAGTCAATGGTGTTGTAATGGATGAAAATCCTTTAGCAAACCTCCTGTAATAGCCAACTAAACACAAGAAACTCTTGATATCCAAAGGACTAACTGGTCTAGGCCAATTCTTTACAGCTTCTATATTTTGAGAGTCCATCTACACACTCTCACTTGACACCATGTGGACCAAAAGTTGGTACTAGTCCAACAAAAACTCACACCTATTGAATTTAGCAAACAACTAGCAATCCTTGAGAGTCTGTAGCACAATCCTCAAATAAGCGACATGCTCCTCCTTGCTCTGAGAGTATATGAGATGTCATCTATGAAGACAATCACAAACATGTCCAAATATGGATTGAATACCCCATTCATCAAATCCACAACAGCTTTAGGAGCATTTGTTAGTCCCAAAGAAATAACAACAAACACATAGTGACCATACCGAGTCCTGAAACCTATCTTCGGAATGTCACTCTCCCTAACTCTAAGCTGATGATACATAGATTTGTGGTCTATCTTGTTGAAGCACTTAGCACTCTAAAGTTGGTCAAACAAGTCATTAATTCTAGGAGGGGATACTTGTTCTTGATTTTAACCTTGTTCAATTGTCGATAGTCAATGCACATTGAAGAGACACATCCTTCTTTTGAATAAAGAGACTGGCGCGCCCCATAGGGACTTGCTAGGTCTGATGAATCCCTTATCTAGAAGGTCCTTAAATTGTTCTTTCTACTCCTTTAGCTCATCTGGAGCCATTTAGTATGGGGGAATAGATATAGGCTGCATATCAGGAAGAAGGTCAATACCAAATACAATCTCCCGCTCGGGAGGGACTCCCGGTAGATCATCTGGGAAAACCACCGGATACTCCCACGCTATAGGAACTGATATGAGAGTCATGGTTTCGGTCATTACATCCTTAACCCGAACTAGATGGTAAACACAACCCTTGGAAATCATCTTTCTAGCCTTAAGATGGAAACCAAGCGACTTACAGGCACTGTTGAACTACCCTTCATTCTAGGACTGACTCACCTAAAAATCGAAACTCTATCATTTGGGTTCTACAATTCACTGAGACATAACATGCATGCAACCAATCCATATCAAAATCAATCATGTCTAAGTCTACTAGATCGACTGAGGTAACTTTTTGAAGGACTGTGATAGGTCAATTTCTGTATACCCATCGAGCTATAACTGAGTTAGCAACTAGAGTAGAGACTGAAAAAGGTTCTGATAGGATTTTGGGACTAACTTAAAAACTAATAGCAACCTAGGGTGTCACAAAATATAGCGTATCCCCTAGATCTAATAATGCATAAACATCATGATGGAATACTCGTAACATACCAGTGACCACATCCGGGGAACTCTCTTGCTCATGACGTGATCAGAGGGCATAAAACCTATTCCGACGGTGACCACCACCTGCACTAGTGGATGCATCCATGGCCTTGTCTGGCCATTAACAATCTCTAGATATGTGGTTGGACTTCCCGCGTCCAAAAAATGTCCCTGAACCTTCTAAGAACTGTCTGGTGTGCCTCCTACTACCCTGTCACAAATTGGAATGCTAGGCACTACTGACCTGCTCCCCTGATCTCAAGAGGCTGATGTCCTTCCTTTTTAATTGCACTGAGATCTAGACACACACTAGCTGACGATGGTACTAGAGCTGATGGCCTCTTGTGGGACTGAGGACGATGTCCAACACCGAACCTCTGTTGGAAGAATCCAATGTTGTCTGTCCTGGCCCCCTTGGCCTCTCTCTCTCCCCCTCCTCTGTATTGCCTCTATTTGCCATACATACAATATCAATCAGGAGAAGTCAATGTCCTGATGTAGCATGGAAGCCCTGCAATCCTTGACCAAGGAATCTGCTACACCATTCACAAATCTTATCACACAAGCCCTATGATAAAGCACCATCTCTGACACATATTTGGACAATCGGGTGAACTCTAGAGCATACTCCTGGACGGTCATGTTGTACTGCTTCAAATTCACAAACTCGACCGCCTTGATTTCCCTCATCTCCCGAGGAAAGAATCAGTCTAAGAATGCAGGGAGAAACTCATCCCAACCAATAGGACCCGCTATGACTTCCCGGCTATCCTTCCACGGCCTATACCATATATAAGCGACCCCTTTCAACTAATAGGAGGCTAAGTCTGCACACTCCTCTGTTGTCACCCTCATAATCTGGGAGATCTTATGGATCTCCTACATGAACTCATGTGGGTCCTTATCCACTCTCGACCCAAGGAATACAGGGGGATTCATCCTGAGGAACTCCCGGACTCTAGCAGCCACTACATTCCCATTCTGGGAACATGAGCCACAACCTTCTAATTGACTTGAGTGGTCAACGCTTGTGCCAACATCTGAATTGTTTCCCTAGAGTCAGCATGGGCAACCTGCTCAGGCAAGGGATCTGTTGGGGCCAGTGGGGCTTGCTGGTGCCAATCTCCATTTCCATCCTCATGCCAATTTCCATTTACGTTCCTTCTTTCATTCATACAGTGTGGAGGCATGATTCTTCAAATGTGGAAAGTGGGAGTTAGAGGAACTCATAGCATGATTTAGAATCATGAAAGAATGGAAGTCTCCTAAAACATTTCTTAGCCTCTTTGTCATAAGTGCACACCCATGAAAAAAGATTCTACTTGACACGACTTTTAGACACCTTAGGACACTTCAAAACCTAATGCTCCTATACCAAGTTTTTCATGATTTGAAGATAAGTCCGAATCTAGACACAGAACCTAAAACCATGGTTGGCTCCATGTCAACTTATGGCATAAGCATGATAATTAAAGATCAATAAAAGCAAAACTGATAACTTAATTCTGAATTAATAGAAAACTGAATAACAAAATGACTAACAAAAGGTAATAGAATTGTTACACCCCGTAAATTCTTGACATTTAGATGGCCTATTCGCATGTTGGTTAGGAGTTTTAGAATGCCACACATGCTAGAAAAAGGCCCGGGGAAAGACTGGACAAGCGCCACGTCGAACCAATGCAAGGGGAGGCTAGACAGACCCCCTCGGCGATGGCCAACGTGTCACGGAGGGCTAACCTCCGCGATGGCCAACGTTCCATGGAGGTGAGGTTCAGCCCCATGTATATAAAGCCCCCACTTCGGTTTTTAGAGATAATTATCAGTATTTTCCAGAGAGCAACATCAACATGCATAACTGAGATCATAAGGAACAATGGAAGTCTCATCTTATAACCAACACTATCATGATAGAGTTTACGTGATCCCAACTAGTACACTCAAGTGGGTAGAGCTGTCGAAAGCCTTGCATGGGCTAAGAGTGCTATCATAACATTGATATCAAGTTTAAGGCCCACTCGGGGCAAGGGAAGCTCACAAGGGAGTTCCCAAAGTAAAATGTAAAATCATACATTAGTACGTACTTCTGAGACTCAGGGTTTTCAAGAACCCCTAGCCTACTCGGTGTTGGACACTATTCCCAAAAACATGCGAACTGCTCTCCATCATTTTTGAACAAAGCTTAAACCATCATTTTTCAATGAAGCTGATGATGAAATTACATGCATGGTATGAAATCTGAATATGAGGAGTCCTGGCTCTGAACATACCATAAGCTGAACGACGGGAGTATAACTTCTAAAACCATATGGTAAGCTGATTTATAGAACTAAACTGGATCATGAAAGCATGCTAAATCAGAGTGGGATTACCCAAAATCTGAAGATCGTGCATACTTGAAATAAACTTCACTAGTAAAAATCATAGATTCATATATGCGTAATTTGTAAACATACATACATGTTAGATACTTCATCATACTTTAAATCATCAATCATAAACTAAACTTTTTCATGAACTTGCGTAATTGGGGAAAATCTTCTAAAACTTAAACTCATGAATTTATAACCAAAACATGAAGGGAATTAACCCATAAACAAATTATAGAGAATTTCATGAAATTGGGCTAAAACACCATAGGATGATCAACTTGAGTTAAGACTTGAATTCATGAGATTTAGGAGAATTATGATCATGAGAGTGAAAGGAACCCTCATTCATAACCTCATATACCTAGAAGAAGTGAATCTACACTTGCCCTAGGAAGCTCAAAGGATTTGGATAAGAACATGAAGGGTTCTAGGCTTGGTTTTCACTGGGAAGGTCTAGGCTTGCATGCATGGGAGTTGAATGAATTAGAATAGCTTAAACTCCCTTAGTACAGTTCTTTCAAGGCTTAAAACAACGTAGGTTAGTGCTAGGAGATTAGGAATTATGAAAACACCCTTACTAATTTCGCAGGAAAATTGATACTGCCAGTCCTAATGAGGGATCCAACGAGTCGTTGGGACCTCTAACGACTCGTGGTCCTCACTCATTACCGTCACTGGAAAAATCCTCAGTTACTGAACTTCCTCCCCCCATGGGTCAGTTAACGAGTCGTTAGGTGCATGAGAACTTGTCCCTATATCTATTGCCAACTCTGTCAATCCCTCCCTTGTACACTTAAGGAGGGACACCACAACACGTGGGTTGACACGATAACCCATCGACCCACCCATCAAGTCCCGAAACAATCTCATTCTTCCAACTTATCTAACACTTAATAGGTCACTGGACAATCCGTCAGGTGACTTAACAGGTCACTTGACTAATCGTTCTGTGACCTGGTGCAAAATTTCCTGTTTTCTCAGCTTCAACCCTCGGGTCTGTTCTTAGGGGCTTCTAGGGTATTACAAATATGACCTATAGGTACTATTGAACTACCCTTCCAATGTAGGAATGGTTCACCCAGAATCTACCATACAGGTTCTATAGTTTACTAAAGCATAACAAGCACACAATCAATCTATACCGAAGATAACATCAGTGTCGGTCATGTCTAACTCTACTATGTTGGCTGAGGTAACTTTTTGAAGAATATTAATAGGGAAATCTCTTAATACATATTGAGCTAATAATGACTCACCAACAAGAGTAGAGATTGAAAAGGGTTTTGAGTGGATTTTGGGACTGACATAAAAACTTATGGCAACTTTAGGAGTCATGAAGGATAATATGTCCCCTGAATCTAGCAATGCATAAAAATCAAGATGGAAGACTCGTAATATGCCCATTATTAATGTTGGTCATTTGTATCTCTACTATGTTTGCTGAGGTTTCTTTTTGAAGAATGGTAAAAAGGAAATCTCTGAATACCCATTGAGCTAAGACTAACTCACCGACAAGAGCAAAAATTGAGAAGGGTTCTGAGGTGATTTCAGGACTGAAACCGAAACTGATAGCACCATAGGTAGTCACGATGAATAATATATCCCCTGGATCAAGTAATACATAAACATCAAGATGGAAGAATTGTAATATACACGTGATCACATTTGGTGAACTCTCCTTGTCCTGGAGTGAAGAAAGTGCATAGAAGCAGTTCTGGTGTTAATCGTCCCTTGCACTAGATGATGCGCCCTACAAGGATGGGCGAGCTTCTGATGCGGTGGCTAGGCCATGACCTCTACTATCACCCTATCCATCTAAAGAATAACCTCTATGTTTGGGACAAGGCTTACGACACTCGAAACAAGCATGTGAGCAAACAAAGCATTATTTAGGGTGGTTCCTACCACACTTTTCTTAAGCTGGGAAAGTGTGCTTCCCCTGACATGCTCCTCTGTCCCTTAGAGCTAGATGCTCTATGTCTCTTATCAACCCTCGGCCTAGACGGAACACTGGTTGATGATGGTACCGGGGCTAATGACTTCTGATGGAACTGTGAGTGATACCCTCCACTTGACCTCTACTGAGAATATCCAAAGTTCCCTATTTAAGCCCTCTTTATCTCCCTCTCTATCTCCTTCATCTACTCCTTTTTCTATCTGCTAAGCATAAATCATCAACTGAGAGATATCTATGTGTTGATAAGCATACGGTCCTACACTCCTTGACCGGTGAATTTGAAACCCTTGATGCAAACTTGATCTTGTGAGCCCTAAGCTCGACAACCATTTCCAGAGCGAACTTGGACAACTAGAAGAATCTCAAGGCATACTCCTGAACAGTCATATTGTTCTACTTCAAGTTGATGAACTCTATTTCCTTCGCTTCCCTCAACTCTCAAGGAAAAATTTGTCCAAGAAAGTTGTCACAAACTTGTCCAAGCCAATAGGGACTACACCTACTCCATGACCCTTCTTCCACTGTTGAACCAAATGTGTGCTACACCCTTTAGCAGATAGGAGGCCAAATTTTCACTCTTCTCTACAGAAATCCTCATGATCTAGGTGATATTTTGGATCTCCTCAATAAGCTCTTGTGGATCCTCGTCGACAGCAAGAAACTCCGGCAGGTTCACTCTGGTGAAGTGTCGCACTCTAGCCACTGCAACATGTCACGCACTGCCTTGGGGGGTATGACTGGCACCTGGTGCCCTACTAGGACCTAATCTACTAGACTACTAAGCCTAAGCACTTCTAGTGCCTAGCTGGCTCTAACTCTGATTCACGGAATCAACGGGCTATATAGCGGCTGTAAATACAGCCCCCGCCCGGCTAGGCCTATAGCCACCTGTACAAAAACAACAGCTAACTAGAATCGCATCAATATAAGGGAACCTATACGGGCCGACAAGGCCACCATGCTGATTAGTTTTCACAAAGAAATGAATCAGAAGCTAAACTACTCTGTGACCGGCAAGGTCACCAACTACTAACTGGATAAGGCCCCACACGACCAACATAAAAAACTAAACATACGCATGGCCTCACACGACTGGCACAACTAACCACGGGGAAATATATACAGTCTGCAAGCCTCTAAGAATACTGATACGATGGTCAGGACAGGGCCCCGACCTACCCGTACTATACAACAAAAGAAAATAGAATAGACCTTTTAATATCAATCTCCGGATGACAGGAGCTGATGACTCTGTGTTGGCTGGGATCACGAGGGGTCGGCTCCTCGTCTATAGGTACCTGCAGGCAAGTAATGCAGCGCCCCAAACGGGCATCAGTACCACTGGTACCGAGTATGTAAAGAAAACTGAGTATAACTGAATATAAGCAACAATATTAGTAGTTCTGAATAGCAGAAAGTATTTATAAGTGTCTGGGCTGGCGAGATCCGAAATAAGCTTATTTATACTGAAGGTAAGGCAGAAGCATACCTGCTGACGCAGCGACCTGCTGTCTATCAGCTAATAAATAACATATATATACATATATAACATACAAGGACCTATACCAGCCCCCATAAGCTGGAAGGTGCCAACAAACACACAGTCTATATACCCTTACTCGGGTCAAAACAATCCAAAAGTAAATCACTCCACTCGCCTACCAACTATGAGCACCTCTTGCCGATTCCCTTGGGTCTCCAGCTCGGACTATGACCTCTGATATATATAACTGTGTCTGAGTCCGGAGGATTCCTATACTGTACTCTGTACTTTGTACTCTATACTCTGTACTTTGTATCTGTATCTGTATCTGTAATGCTATGTTGATCAGCCTCATATGGGGAATGCTCCATCCCATCTTCATCCTCTAGAGGACGGCATACCACTCCTTGGAGTGGCATATCCCCACCCTCAGCGAGTGAGTTGACAGAGTTACTAACCCAAGGGCAGCGAGGACGCTCAAAAGGGTGCCCTCATAGCACAAACAGGTCTCAACAAACAATAATCACATATAGCAAGCATGTTCAATTTGAAAATACTATCCATGTT
>JACEIK010013592.1:0-18045 GCA_018107945.1 Datura stramonium
GGTAAATCTGAACATCATGTCTATCTGAAAGCCATCTAACTGAGGAGTTGTTAGGACAAGCCCCCAGCTAACTCAAAGTATAACTGAAACAATAAATCACTGAAAGAAAGAAATAATACCCTCAGATGATGAGGACTCACACTTCACTGCTAAGTTGGAGAATCTGAACTGCGGCGGCTAGCGGTGCTGATTCTGAGAACCTGTAGCTGGATCATGAAACGATACAGCATAAAAGTATGTGTTAGTACTTTGAATGTACTGAGTATGTGAGAGAAATATACCAATAGATGTAAATGACTGAACTGGAAAGACATTCAATGACCAACTAATTATCTGAACTGAAATAATCTGAAGTATTTGAGATGGTCAAAATGACCCTGTACAGTGGTCAAAAACATGCCCTAAATCTGTAATACTGAATCTGAAATACTGCACTGAACTGAATTGATAGATCTGAAACTAGGCTGAGATTCTTATTCTAAAATTGGACTGGACTGACTAGTGGGAGAATCTGTAACCGACATATAACCACGTGAACTAGACATGGAGTCCGATGTATACACCCCACTGGTAGGACCAAATATACCTTACCAGGGTATAAAGGCATGAATTGGGTGATCACAAAAGTCTAGGGCCAAATCAAGCCAATAATCTGTATCTGTAATCCTACGTTGGCAACGTAGTTCTGGGAACCTGGGTGCGCTGGAACCCTCGTCCACTCGGTGCTAAGTCCTACTCTCACTGAAACACCTAAACTGAACTACTAGGCTGATAGCTCGAAACTGGGGTCCAAGACTAGTCAGGGATGTATAACTGAAAGTACCTTGAGAGTCTTATCTTACCAGATGCTGAAATTGGGTTCTAGACTGGTCAGAGTTGTTTATCTGGAAGCATCGTAACCGTTTAAGAACAAACTGTAAACTGAACTAGGGTCCTGGGGCTAGTCAGAGCTATAAGTCTAAAATGTCATGACCGCCTAATGGACCAAAAATCTGAGTTTTGAGTCTGATTCTGATAATTGAGAAGCAATACTGACACCTTGGGGAAAAACTAAAGTCAAACTGATCAATTGACAATTTCTGTATAGTTCTGAAGGAATTCTATATTCTAGCTAAACTGAACTATTAAACATCTAATAGAGAACTTGACTCATTCCAACAACACGGGAATTCCATAATATGGCAACCACTCAAGAGTTCAAGAAAATATCACCTGAAAAGGGTAGAATCATTCTCATCAATGGGATATTTGCTCATTGTATTAGTAATAAGAATTTCAAGGAAATTCAGCCCAAAACATACTTCATTCAACAAACAGAAATTTATACGCAATGATCATTACTCAAAATTTTAGGGCTTAAATTCACTATTGCAAGAACTTCGATAATTTAAGTAAAAACTGATGGGAATCATATCAATAGAAAATGAGGATATCATTCTAAGTGAAATTAATGAATAATAACATGTAATTTCCTTGTATTCGAAAACTCAGGGCTAAAGACTGATAGGGAAACTATTGGGGGGTTTTGGGGAGCACAATGAAAGAACAATTCCCTTGTTGAATTTTCTCATACCTGATGAAAAAGCCCGGAGAAATTGGTGGAGAATCGAAGAATAAAGATCTGCCCTAGCTCTTGCTATGAAATACTCTGAGAGAGAACTCTACGTCAGGTACACTGGCTAAAAATTAACTGGGGTTGGTAATGAGGAATATACCGATTCATTACTGGGGACAACGACTCATTGCCACCATTCATCAAGTACACTGGTCAACACAATATTTTCTCAACTCAGGTCTGACCACGAGTGACCTAACGGGTCATGGGACCTGACCACGACTCATGAGGTCGTCCGTTGTGAACACTGTCTATTCTTAGACCTCCTTCTCACGGTTGACCTAACGAGTCATTGGGTCGCTTAACGACTCATTAGGTGAGTCGTTTTGCAACATTTCTGCAGATTTTCTGATTTTAAGTGGCATATTTTCGTACTAACACCCTAGTTGGGGGCGCTGCATTCGTGCCGACAGGTGCTGATCAACAGGTAAATTGAGCGTTTGGTCGTTGAGTGGAGTTTCAATTGAGTCAGTAAGCTCCAATTCTTCTAGATTTTCCAGGTGTTCGAGTTTTGGGTAGTTGGGTACTTGTCTAGATTATTTAACCATTGTTGTATTCATAGAGGCTCGTAGACATCACTATGGTTGGAGTTTTATATTGTAGTCTTGGAAGGCCCTGTTGTATAGATTGTATTCAATTCTATGGACTTGTCAGTTGGATGTATATCTGTTTGTTTGTTGGTCTTTGAAGTCAACTTCCGATTATGATCACTTACTTTGATTATTTAGTTATTGAGATGCCGAACTTCATTGATTCTGGCCCGGTGTAGTTAGAAGTGTTACAGGGTTCGCTCGGTCAAGTACAACACTGGGTGCCAATCACGCCTCCCTAGGTTTAGTGCGTGACATTATCTTTATCCGCCCAATAGGCCGGCTCACGCAACTATGCAAGAATTTGAGGAAGGCCAGCCTAGTCGTGATTCCTATAGTTCGAGACAGGTTTTCCATGGTTCTTCTATAGGCCTTTAGGTTGTGGTGGGTACTCAGACCACCCTTATTTTTCTCAATTGATTGGATCACATAGCTTATGTTTTGAGTGTGTTGATCCAAGGAATCTCAAGAAGGATTTTACTAAACTTCAGATAAGGTGGGTAACGCTATAGTTCTCAGACTCCTACTTCTAGAGTAGTAGCACAGCTGGCCAGAGGCAGTGCTTAGGGCAGTAGAGGTAGTTCCTTGGGTATAGGTGGTACCCATTCCGACTGAAGTGGTGGTCAAGATAGCACCCAAGTAGAGTGATCATTCTCATTTCTATGATTTTTCAGGCAAACCAGAGGCAGAGGCCTCCGATGTAGTCATATAGGTATTATTTCAATTTTCTATCGACCAACTACTTTCTTATTTGATCCAAGGTATACTTTCTCCTATATGAATTCATACTTTGCTTTTGGCTCTGGATATGTTGTGAGAGTGACTTGTTGTGCATGACTCTTTAGTGGTGGATCAGGTGTATCGGTCTTGTGTAGTTACCTTGGTAGGGTAGATACTTGGGTAGACCTAATGGTTTTGGATATGGTGAACTTCGATATTATTTTGGTCATGGATTGGATTTCTCTGTATCATGCGATTTTGGAATGTAATTCTAAGATAATTTGTCACGCTCCAATCTAGGAGGCGTGACCGGCACCCGATGTCATTTCTGGCCTGAACGAACAGTATAATATGGTATTCATCAAGAGCTTACATCTAACATAAGCAGACAAATCACTAGACTTAAGCTTTTAAAAAAAATAAAAGAAATCAACTTATAGAGAGACTTTCCAAGTTTATATAATGTGAGAAATAATCTATGAAGACTCTATCATAATTGGAATAAATGATTTTACCGAGGCAAGGCATCCGACGTACTTTATAGTCAAAAACTACTAAAGTTGAGTGAAGTAACTAAGCCTAAAATAAGTGGGTCTCACCATTAGTGGAATATAGAGACTTCTAGCTTGCGGCTCGATTGTCAGTCTAAGTACCTGAGTCTGCATTATAAAACAATGCAGCGCCCCTAGCAAAAGGGACGTGAGTACATAAGATTAAATTGTATGTAAAATGGTTGAATGAAACATAACATAGTTGATAATAGACAAGAAAACCAAAAGTATAGATATAATATGAAGGAAGTCAAGAATATGAAATCAATAGGCTAAATTTTGAGAAAAAAGATTCAAAATTTGCATCATCATTCATTACTTCATATTTAGGAGGTTCTTAATTTAACCAACATAACCGACCATGTAAATACGGAGTCTAATCTCAGCCCGATCAGCTAAGTTATTGCATACCTTGCTGAGGTATGATAAATCATAACATAGTTTGCTAGCAAGGATCCATAAAAGTCCGTATCAGGGGCACATAAGGAGTTTCCCGAACCAACCGAAATGATCCATAACCTATGTTGACATACATAGTTTCAGGAACAAAGCCTTCTCGGTTAATAATACTACTCTCCTTTTTTATTTCATAAAGTGATTTACTCGAAATCATAATTAAGCAGCTAAGCTTATCATCATAAGTCATCATCATATCATAATCATAGTTCATCATTGTCATAAGACCTTTAAATTCATAAATCTTCTGTCATAATCATTCTTCATAAAAATTATCAAAAGAGGAAAAATTATAGTTCAAAAAGTCACTAAAATTACTCTTGTAGAGGAAAAACCATATTTCATAAAATCATTGAAACTTCTCTTTTAGAGGAAAAATCATATTTGTAAGATTGAACTTTTCATAAGAGGACTTATGAAACTCCTAGAAGGATCAAAAGGACCATAGACACATATAGGGACTCATGGAGTAATAAAAAATGATCATAAAACATATGTAGGAACTTATAGAGTTTTGAAAGCAATTCATCATAGATATAACTTTCTTGACCTTAACCCTAACAACTTAAGAAGAAGAAAGAATTTGATAAGTAAATACTTAAGGGGAATCATCAAACTCTGACTTCGAAGGAATTTCGTATCTTTCATGCTTTCATAATTTTGTGTATAAAATCAAAAAATTCTTAGAAAAGGAGTACCATAAAGGATGAGCAACATCATAGGCAAGTCTTGAATTTCATAAGAATCAATAAGATCAAGGAATCATATTTTCATCATAACTCCAACTCATACATGAAGAAAAAGCTCATATGCATGAATAACATAGGGCTGAGAAGAACAATGAGGTTCCCATATGTAGATATAGCCTACATACCTTATTCTTGACCTCCCAATAATCACCGCGAAGCAACAATCCCTTTATGACATCAATCTACTATAATTATATGGATAGGAACTACAATCAACACCTTAACAATGAATTTCAAGTCATAGAGGTATTTCATCAAACACCGGAGGGAATGGGATATTCAAGCCTCCTAAGGTGGGGTATGCTAACACCCGCCTCTTTCTACTGTCTATTAACAACATGCATAACCATTTTAAGTTCAACCAAAATAACCACATCCATCCTAACCCATGGATCATCACATGAACTCATGGCTTCCTAGCACCGCCCCATGAGTTCTAACTTTAGAACATCCCTAAAGAGTAGAAAATAATGCTTATACAAAATTTTTGAAAGGTCACTTACCTTGGAGGAAAAAATCATGCTAAAGATTTCAAGTCTTGAATCTGAAAGTCGTTCTTGACCTTACTAGAGGAGAGAGAGAAGATTTGATGTCAAAATCTTGAGAGAATCGTGGTTTTATGTTGTAAGATCATGGGAGATGTTTCACCATGCTTAGACGGGTTTTTTTTTTATAGTTTTTGGGGCTGTTGGGTTTGAGTTGAGGTGAAGAAATAAGGAAGTGAATTCAAAAGTCACGTTTTAAATAAGGACTGAAATCATTTTTTACGGAAAAAATATGCATTTCACGGCCAATCCGTGAGCCTCACTTTCCAAGGCGCTGGCCACGGTTCGGTCGACATTTTTGGGCCCTCTACTGAACGGTCAATATTGCATTTCGTGGACAATCTAGGGGCCGCACTTCTCAAGGCGCTGGCCGCGTTTCGGTCCGTGGTTCGCAACAGCTTGACAGTGCTTCAGTAAAATGCCCATAACTTTTTACTCCAAATTCTGATTGATGTAAGACCGAATGCGTTGGAAATAATATTAAAAGAGCTTCAATTTTATGAGTTTGAGTCACCCAAATATACTTCTTAAATTGGGATATATGATCATTTAAAATTGACCCTTATTCATAAACTTCACATACTCTTCATTCTTCTCTTTGTACATATTTTCCTTCTCACATACGGTCGATATTCGGCCTATACTTCTCATGTACGCTATGTATATGGCTTTATGGCTAGGAATAGTAGTTTATAAGTCTCACATCTCTTTTATGATTCGGCTATGGTCCGTGCTCTTACCTGCTCTTGGCGAAAGTCACACCAATCAACCTCTTTCAATTTCTATCCAACTCCAAACTTTCTTAACACATTGTAGCTCATAATTTACTCCTACAAACACTTAATATTCATCAAATATTTTTCGAGTAAACTTTACCCACATACATAAAATGACTCAAATTTTAGTATGACGTTATGAGGTGTTACACAATTACCCTATCCATGTCAGGTATTCTCAAAATAGAATGGAAGTGTGCTCTTAGCAAGTACATGAAAAGGGTTAATTCATTTTTGAAGGCTCAATGGATGATTAAGAAAAGATGTCTCACCTATTTTGCTTATGCTCATGATACCACTGTTGATACTCCCATACTGGAGTCAGTACTAGTGGTGAGAGAGTTTTCAGAGGTGTTTTTGATGTATCTTCCAAGTATTCCACCTGATTGTGATATTGATTTGGCATCGACTTGGAATTGGGCACTTAGCCCATTTTTGTTCTGCCTTATCAGATGGCGCTGACAAAGATGAAGGAACTAAAAGAGAAGTTTCAGGATTTATTGAGCAAAGGATTCATTAGAATGAATGCATCTCCTTGAGGCACTCTAATACTCTTTATGAAGAAGAAGGATCGGTCTATGAGGATGTGCATTGATTATCAATAATTGAGCAAAGTAACTATCAAGAATAAGTATCTCATATCGTATATTGATGATTTATTCGATCAGCTTCATGGTGCTTTAGCATTTTCAAATATTCATATAAGGTCTAATTACCACTAGCTGAAGATTAGGGTAACGAATATCCCTAAGACAGCTTTTAAGACCCACTATGGTCACCATGAGTTCTTGGTCATGTATTTTAGGCTGACCAATGCCCCAACAACTTTTATGGAGTTTATGAATGGAGTATTCATACTATACTTGAATCTTTTTTTGATTATCTCTATCGATGATATTTTGATTTATTTTATAGTAAAAAGGAGCATGAGCACCATTTAAGGATCTTGCTTCAGACTTTGAGGGATGAGTGGCTTTATGACAAATTTTGAAATGTGAGTTTTGGATCAGTTCTGTGGCATTTTTGGGGCATGTGGTGTTAAAAACGATATTTTGAAGGATCCCAATAAGATTTCGATCGTTCAAGATTGGGTTAGGCCTACTTCACCTACTGAGATTCGAAGTTTTATGGATTTGACAGGCTATTTTCTATGTTTTGTAGAGGGTTTCTCATCTATTGCATCTCCATTGATGAATTTGACTCAGAAAAATGTAGTGTTCTAGTAGTTTGATGATTGTGAGGCAAGCTTCCAAAATCTTAAGACTTTGTTGACTTCAGCTCCGATTTTGACCTTACTCATGGAGGGTGAAGGCTTTATAGTGTATTTTGATGCTTTGCCTATTGGCCTTGGTTATGTGTTTGATACAAAAAGGTAAAGTTATTTGATATTTCTCGAGATATTTGAAGATTCATATGAAGAACTACTCCATTCACGACGTGGAGTTGGCACCGATAGTATTTACTTTAAAGATTTGGTGGCATTACCTATACATTGTGTGAGGTTTTCATGGATCATCACAACCTTTAGTATATTTTCAATAAGAGGGATTTGAATTTGAGGCAGGGAAGGTGGTTGGAGTTGCTCAAGGACTATGATATGGCCATTCTTTATCATCTGAGTAAGGCAAATGTGGTAGCAGATGCCTTGAGTTGTAAGACAGTTGGTATGGGTAGCTTGGCTTATTTGAAAGTGGAGAAACATCCCCTGGCTATGGATATTTATTTCTTGGCTAACAGCTTCGTGAGGCTTGTTATTTTGGAGCCTGGTAGAGTTTTTGGTTATGTCGAGGCTCAGTCAATTTTGGGAGGGGGGAGTTATGGCTCAGCAGTTTGAAGATGAGAAATTGTGTATCATTCAAGTCAAAGTGTTGAATGAAGAGTCTAAGGATGAAATCATTGATGATGAAGTTGTTTTGAGAATCAAGGGTTGCATTTGTGTACTGATAATTGGTGATTTGACTAAGTTGATGTCACGTACTGAGTCTACATCCTGAACGTGATACGGTATTTAGAGTCACAAGTGACCTAAGCAAATCCATGGCATGCATAGTACTTATATAATAGAAATTCAATTATAAAACTGAGTGAAAGCTACTGAAGTACAAAACAGTCTTTTATGAGAAAAGATAAATTCTGGCAAAGACTGGATGTTTATAAACAACACAAGAAAAAAAATAAGCTGAAACTAATACCACACTATCGAAAAGCCTCTACTAATTGATGAGCTGCTGGGACAAGGCCCCAGCCAACTCTAAGTCTGGAAACTGAACTAATACAACTAAAGTAGGAAGAACATCTCCAATCCTCGGAAGATGAGAACTCACCAATAGAACTCTGCTAAATATCGCCGGGGAAGCTAACTGTGATGCTGAGGCTAGGTAGCGAGCCTATATCATAAAATGATATAGCATAGAAAGTATGCATAAGTACTTGAAATATATAGAGTATGCGAGATATCAAAGAAAAGTGTTGATAATACATAAAATGGGCTGATATGATATACCACAACCATGCTTGAATCATAAATACTAAAAGAGTCTAAAGATCGTAGAAAATACTATAGGAACTGATAGTCTAAAATTAAAGTCATAAGCATATCTGATATCTGTAAGATTGGACTGTGAACTATGATTGTACTGTACTGTGCGAGTTCCTATTAACTGACATATAACGACGTAAGCTAGACGTGGATTTTAATATTTACTCCCCATAGATAGGGCCCATCGTACCTTGCCAGGGCACAGTGATTGAGCTATGTGATCATTAACTGTAAAACCTATTCGGGTTAAATTCCTATGGTGGCACGTAGTTTTGAAAATCTGGATGCACTGTACCTCATCCTGCTCGGTGCTAAGTACTACCTCCCAACAAAAGACACATAACATAAATATATATATAAATACTGAACTGTACTGATAGCTCGAAATGGTGTCCTAAGAATAGGTTAAAACTACTTATCTGGAAGTGTCCTAAGAGCCTAAAGGACCTGACAACTGAGGGTACTGAATATACTTATAAACTGATACTGTTACTATTATTGGGTATACTGAAAATATCAGAAATACTGTAAAGCAACATTTCACAATTTCATGAGAATATCAAGACAAATTCAATAATATGTGAATCATATTATGGTACTAAAAATGCTAACATGAGTACACAATATTTCTAAACATAAAATTCTAACATCATAGAAAGGAAGAGAATTTCAACAATTGGTAGGAAAAGCCCTAGGTCATGATTTTTAAAGTTTTAAGGTTAGGATTACTAAAATCTTGGGACACAAGGGTGAAAGGAGACTCTTATTGAAGTGCCACATACCTGGAGGAAGAATCCCATAAGAAGAAGCCTGAATTTTCTACAACAGACGAAGAGCACTAGTTCTTGCTTGAGAGGAAAGTTGTCACGCCCCGGGCCTACACCCTGGGCGTAACATGGTACTTGAAGCCACAAGTGACCCCAATTCAACCCCTGGTCTATCAGTTACTAGCATTCTGAGTAAACATGCACAATGGAACTTTGAAATAATATCATAAAATATGCATGAGAGGCAAGTCTGAAAACATAAAGTTCAAAGAATAGAATAATAGTCATAAATCTGAAAATCATGTCTGTTTGAAAGCCATCTAATAGAGGAGTTGCTGGGACAAACCCCCAGCTAACTATAAGTCTAACTGAAACTAATACATGACTGAAAGAAGGAAAATAGTGCCCTCAAATGATGAGGACTCACACTTCAACTGCTACAACGGAGAATATGAACTGCGACAACTAACGGTGCTGGGTCTGAGAACCTACAACTATATCATGAAATGATATAGCATAAAAGTATGCGTCAGTACTTTGAATGCACTGAGTAAGTGGCAGAAACATAACTGAAAATAAAGTCTGAGCTGAAATGACACGCAATGACCAACAGGTAAGTTGAACTGAACTACAATAATCTGAAATGGTCAAGATGACCCTGTCTAATGGTCAAGGACGTGTCCTAGGTCTAAAACACTAAGGTTGAGATACTGTATAGAACTGAGTTAAACTAAGGACTAGAACTGAACTGAGCTGCTCATTCTGAAACTGGACTGGACTGACTAGTGGGAGAGTCTATAACCGACATATAACCACGTGAGCTAGACGTGGAGTCCGATGTATACACCCTACCGATAGGACCCAATATACCTTACCAGGGTATAAAGGCATGAACTGAGTGATCACAAAAGTCTGGGGCCAATCAGGCCAAGTAATACTATACCTACGCTTGCAACGTAGTTCTGGGAACCTGGGTGCACTGAAACCCCGACCCGCTCGGTGCTAAGTTCTACTCCCATTGGAAAACCTAAAGTGAACTACTAAGCTGATAGCTCAAAACTGGGGCCGAAGACTAGTCAGGGATGTATAACTGCATGTACCCTGAGAGTCTTATCTTACCAGATTCTGAAATTAGGTTCTAGACTGGTCAGAGCTGCTTATCTGGAAGCGTTGTGACCATCTAAGAACAAGTTGTAACTGTACTGGGTCCTGGGGCTGGTCAGAGCTATATACTAGAGTTTCATGACCGCCTAATGGACCAAAAACTATAATCTGGATCTGATTATGATAACTGAGAGGCACCACTGACACCTCGAAATAAGATTGAAGTAAAACTGACCAGTTGATAATTTTCAAAATATCACTGAGGATTCTAGCATTCTGACTGAGACTAAACTGATATGATTCTGGAGAGATTCTAGTTCTAACTAGTCTGCACTACTAGCAACTAATATAGAATTCAACTTATACCAACAGTATGGGAATTTCATAATATAGAGAAATTCAAGAATTAAAGGAACTCCATTCAACGAACTAAAGTCATTCTGATTCATGAGATATTTACCCAACATATACGTAGAGCAAGAAATTCTAGGAATTCAGCCCAAAACATTCTTCATTCACTAGAGGGAATTTAACAAGCAAAATCATTACTCGAACAATTAGGGCTTAAATTCACTTTTTGTATGAACACTGACAATTTGATAAGAAATTTTATGGGGATCATATCAATAATATACATGAACATCGTTCTAAGTGAAATCAACGAAAATAAATATGAATACTCTTCATATTTGAAAGCTCAGGGCTTAAAACTGATGGAAGAAATTGAGGAGGATTTTGGGGACACAAGGGAAGAATAATCCCCTTGCTAAAACACCACATACCTGATGAAGAAACCTAGAGAATTTGCTTGAGAATCAAAGAGAAAAGTTCAGCCCTAGCCCTTGCTTTGAAATACTATGAGAGAGAATTATATGATGTTTCTCTGAGGGTTAACGTGAGAATGAGGGGAGGAATCGTCCAAACCCTCTAATAAGTCTGAAATTAGGTCCAAAATGATGTAGTTTAAAGCTTAGGTGAATAGGAATTTACTAAATAGTCCTTAGAAGTTTGCTGGGAAAAACTGTCAGGTGCCCCTAACGGGTGACCTAACGAGTCGTTGTGACTGACCACGACTCGTGGTCACTCCCGTCAGGTACACTGTCTGGGATCCTTAGTAGATCACCATGAGGGACCCAACATCTCGTTATCTATGACCACAACTCGTGGTCATCAGTCGTGGACCACATTGTCTCATTCTGGAGATTTTATGCTAAGTCCCATAACGTGCTACTTAATGAGTCGTTTCCAGAGGTGACGACTCGTATCACCCATTCATCGAGTACACTGGTCAACTAAAACATTCCCAACTCAGGCCTGACCACGAGTGACTTAACGGGTTGTGGTCAGTGAACACGACTCGTAACATCCCTTGTTAGGTACACTGCCTCCCTCCTTTACCTTAATCAGCCTTCTCCTCATGACTCACCTAACGATTTGTAAGGTTACTTGACAACTCGTCAGGTGGGCCATCCTGCAACATTTCTGCAGTTTTTCAGATTTCCTTCTTATGCCCCAAAATTGGATTTTGAGTTTTCGGGGTGTTAAAATAGCTCTGGTTCTACAAATGCTATTTTGAAAGTCTAAGTGGAGAATGAGGGAGGAGAACCGTTTACTACTCTAAATTCTTTGAAAATATGATCAAAATGACATAGTTTAGGACTTAGAAGAGTGGGAATATACGAAAATACCCCCCAATAGAATATAAGAAATCTACAATTTCTGGTTTACTGCATGTCTGACTGCCTAGATGATGGGCCGTCACTAGTCTGACGGTCCGTCATCTCCGACGTCTCCCTTAAATAGAAGGTGAAAATCTCGCCAAAGTGACGACCATTATGACGGGCCGTTACTCACCTGACGGTCCGTCAATCCTCTGTCATTTTTAAACATAACAGCCTGAATTTCTGGCCTAAGTGATGATTGCCATGACGGGTCATCACTCACTTGACGGTTCGTTTGAACCTCCGTCGCCTATAAGCTAGAGAAACCAGACCTTGAGAGTGTTAGGGTAAATGATAGTCTCTCTTACCTATAGGTTCAAGTTCAGATTCTGAACCGTCAGGTTCGTAAGTTGAGGAACAAAGAGGTAGCTTTGGTGAAAGTTTTGTGGAGAAACCACTTAGTTGAGGGAGTTAGGTGGAAAGCCTAAGCAGATATGATGGCTAAATACCCTCACATTTTTCCTTCCAACTCAATTTCAGCATCAGGTACCAATTTCCTCCTTAGTGCTCTATTCAGTTTCATGTCAAGTTCATGTCTATCAGTTCCTTTCATGTCATAGCATGCGTGTATACTTCATGAATTCAATCTTAACAATATATCTCAGTTCGGGGTCAGTAACTCCATTAGTTTTCATTCTTTAGCTCTTCAGTTGGGATTATAGCTCTTTCCCCAAGTTGTTCAGCTTAGTTAGCCTTCATTCGAGGCTGAATGTTCTCAAGAGAGAGATATTGTAACACCCCATGTCTTGAAGTGACTGCTCATAGCAGAAGAATAGAAATTTAAGACCGGTGTAGGGGTGACGGCAGAAGTGACGACCCGTCACACCTCTGGCGGTGGAGTTAACTACCGTCTGTCAGATGACGGGCCGTCACCTGTCCCATCAAGGTCTGTTTCCTCCATCTTATGGGCGATTAAGGTTCCAACGGACTGTCAAGTGAGTGACGGCACGTCATGGCGACTACCACTTAGACCAAAAGTTCAGGTCGTTCTGTTTAAAGAATGATGGAGGATCAATGGACCGTCAGGTGAGTGACGGCCTGTCACGGTGGTCGTACCTTGAGCGAGATTTTCACGCCCTTATATTTAAGGGCAACGATAGAGATGATGGACCATCAGAGTGGCAACGACCCGTCACCAGGCCATCAAACGCGCAGTGACCCAGAAAATCCTAGATTTCTTATATTTTATTCGGGGGTATTTTCATATATCCCACTCTTCTAAGTCCTAAACTACATCATTTTGAGCATATTTTTAAAGAAATTAGGGGGAGGGGGGTCTTAAACAGTTCTCCTCCCTCATTCTCCACTTAGACTTTCAAAATATCATTCATAGAATCAAGAGATTTCCTCTCAAGCAAGAACTAGGCTTCTTCATTAGTTGTAGAAAATTCAGGTTTCTTCTTACAGGATTCTTCCTCCAGGTATGTGGGACTTTATCAACGGTCTCCTTTCACCCTTGTGTCCCAAGATTTAAGTACCTCTAACCTTGAAACTTTAGAAATAATGGCCTAGGGCTTCTCCTACCAACTGTTGAAATTCCCTACCTTTCTATGATGTTAGAATTTTATGTTTAGAAATATTATGTACTCATGTTAGCATTTTCAGTACTACAATATGATTCACATGATATTGAATTTATCTTGATGTTCTCATGAAATTGTGAAATGTTGCTTTACAGTTTTTCTGCTATTTTCAATATACCCAGTATTAGTAATAGTGTCAGTTTATAAGTATATTCAGTACCCTCAATTGTCAAGTCCTTTAGGCTCTCACAACACTTCCTGATAAGTAGTTCTCACTTATCCTTAGGACACCATTTCGTATTATCAATATAGTTAATTATTTATATATGTACGTCTATTATGTGTCTTCAGTTGGGAGTAGTACTTAACACCGACCCGGGTCGGGTTCAGGGCACCCAGGTTCCCAAAATTATGTGCCACTGTGGGAATTTAACTGGAATGAATTTCATAGTTAGTGATCACACAACCCAGTCACTGTACCCTGACAAGGTACAGTGGGCCCTATTGATGGGGAGTAAACATCGAACTCCACGTCTAGCTCATGTGGTTATATGTCAATAAACAGTTACTCCCACAGTACAGTACAGTCATAGTTCATAGTCCAGCCTTACAGATTTTAGATGTGCTTGTGACTTTAATTTCAAACTATCAGTTCTTATAGTATTTTCTACGATCTTCAAACTCTTTTAGTATTTATGATTCAATCATGGTTGTGGTACATCATACCAGTCCATTTTATGTATTATCGACACTTTTTTTTGATATCTCGCATACTCTGTACATTCCAACTACTGACGCATACTTTCTATGCTATATCATTTTATGATATAGTCTAGGTACCCAGCCTTATCATCGTTTTTAGCTTCCCGGGCAATATTAAGCAGAGTTCTATTGGTGAATTCTCATCTTCCGAGGAACGGAGATGTTCTTCATGTTTTAGTAGTATTAATTCAATTTCCAGACTTAGAGTTAGCTGGGGGCTTGTCCCAACAACTGATTAGTTAGTAGTGGCTTTCCGAAAGTGTGGGATTGGTTCCAGCTTATTTTTTTCAGTGTTTGCTAGAATTTATCTTTTCTCATAAAAGACTATTTTGTACTTTCGCTCAGTCTTCTAATTGAATTTCTATTATATAAGTACTATGCTATGCCATAGATTTTCTTGGATCACTTGTGGCTCTAAGTACCGTGTAACATCTAGGGTGTGGACTCAGATCATGACAGTCACAAACAAAGTGATGATTGTCAAGAATGTTTTGTCTGAGTTTAAAGACACAGCATATCTAAGAAACATATGCTATGATCACAAAGATATTATCATGAATAATAATATTTTAGGAAGCTGATATACAAGATTAGAATGCATTATCTACAGGATTAAATGGTGTCTTCATTAGGGAAAAAAGTTACACGGTGTACTCTTTATCTTTTAGACTAGATTTTTTCTAAGTGAATTTTTCTGCAAAGATTTTTAATAAGGTTACAAACAATGAGTATTACAAAATATGTGTACTCTTTTTTCACATTCTCAAGAGTTAATGTAGTTTTTATGACACCTTTTGATGCTACTCAATATAACCTTAATAAAAATAATTCTAAAAAAACTATTTTCTTCTCTTCTCCCATGCTCTAGGCGCACAATAGTTTTCTTATGGCACTGAGTTTTCACCATGGGAAAGGATTGAGGAGAGGCTGAGAAAGGTCTAGGAAGACAAGGATAGCTACTTTTGGGAGCTCTATTATCACTAGAGCCAGAGATAAAGGGAAGAAAGTGATACCAATTATTGCAGCTAGTCCGCAAATGCTGAAAGCATCTTTAACAACACAAATGGAAGCAGGGCAAGGTGATGAAGGTCGAGGATCGAACATGCAACTGAGGAGAGTAAGACTTGAGGATGGATATAAGATAAAAAATAACATTGCCACTCTTGGAGTAGTGCTCAAAGACTAGTGTTGGGATAAAGTAGTGGAGTACATAGAGGAAAAATCTGGGTATCAAATATAGTGAAATATTAGCTGAGAAGAAAACTGATGTTGAAGGTACTATGATAAATGGAGAAAACCCTAAATCTATTTACAAACCCCAAGGTTGTTTTCTCAAATCAGTCCAATGGAATAGTGCTTGCTGACCAAGAAGATTGTAAGAGTATCAAGTAAATAAGGACAAGGTATGCAACAGTAATTCAGCGGCGTTGCAGAGGATGGAAAGATACAAATAAAAACTTCAGATCCACCTAAAAACCTATGGGTGAATCTATTTCATAAGAATCGAATAGCTTCACATGGTATGTCCCTTAATTAACCTCCTACGATTGTGAATAGAGAAATTGTGGTATAATTAGACAAAGAGGAGGTGGCAAAAGAAAATGCTAAGTGAAAATGCGTGTTGATAGCTTATATGATTTGTGAAGTATCAGGATATAACTACATGAGGAGATATATTGATAGAACTTGGGTGGACATAGCTGAACCTGATATATATATTCATGAAGATGAGTATTATATGGTAGTTTCAGAATATGGAGGATATGTATAGTGTGTTGTATTCAGGGACTCATACAATAAACGATCGACCTATCATACTTAAATAATGGCCAACTGACTTTGACTTCAACTCAGAATTTTTTACTGAGATTCCTCTATTAGTCAAATTCCCTTATTTGCCAACGAATTGCTGAGGAATTGACTTTGTTAGAAGAATGCCAGTGGAGTGTTAGATCAATATCTACATATGAGTGTACAACAAAATAATCTAAAATATTTTTGCAAGAATCTTAATTGAAATAAATATGACAAATGTATTTTCAAAAGAGGTGATTGTAATGGACCTTAATGGAAGCACTTTCAACAAGTAGTATTTGACTGAAAGTCAGATTATTGCAATCAATGCTTAACCATCTACAAATGGAGAAATGGAGAACGACATGTTTAATGATAACAACAATCCATTTCCACCATATCAAGTGAATGAACAATTTGATGAGGCAGTACCACGACGTGATAGGATACTTAGAGATTATGCAAGATTAGATCACTTTGAAAGAGAATCAAGTGTGAGGAGGCCACCAGCAGCTACAAATAATTTTAAAATCTGCATAGGCTTAATTCAAATCATATAAAATTCATGTCAATTTACTGGTGATGCAAGTGAAGATTCTCGTACTCATCTAACTGACTTTGTTGAACTAATTGAGACATGTAAGTACAATAGGGTCAGAATAGATGTTATCAGGTTGCGACTTTTTTCTTTTTGATTAAAAAGAGAAAACAAAACATGGTTCCGCAGCCTGCCAAGAGGTTCTATTACTATATGGGACCAAATGACCTAGAAATTTTTTAACAAGTATTTTTCACTTGAAAAAATAATTAAAATGATGCAAGAAATTAATAGTTTTATGCAAACAGATACGAATCTCTATATCAGGTGTGGAAAAGACTGAGAGCAATGTTAAAAAAATGTCCACACCATGAAATTTTAAATTCTAATATTTTATATACTTTTTGTCATGGTCTTAAACCCTATACTAGAAATGTAACTGATGCAGCATCAAGAGGATCTATAATGGGAAAAACCATTGAATAGGCTATTCAACTTTTTAATGAAATCTCATAAAATTCTGTCCATTGACCGACAAAATGATCATTAAGAAAACAACATGAGTAAATCAAGTTGAAGCTTTGAATTCATTGACACAACAAATTGCAACTCTCGCACAAAAATTTGAGGCTTTTCAGATAAATACGCAATCATCTTCTCAACTTAAAAATTGTGATGTTTGTGGAGGTAATCGACCTAGTCATGAATGTCAAGTTTTAACACAAAATGAGGAACATATAAATGTTATTGGTTATAGAAATAATTATCCATTTGTATAAATATGTATACAGCCGGCCGCTCTACCACTGAGCTACTGAGGAACAACAGGAGATTCGATCTCATAGAGTTCAATTTTCGTTCCCAACCCATGACCAATATGAGCTCGAAGCTTCCTTCGTAACTCCAGGAACTTCTTCATAGTGACTCCTAATACAAGACAGTCAATCAGAAATGTCACGAAATCCCCCGCTCTTCGGGGGTGCCCTCAGCGTCGAGGAACATGTACTAGGGTGTATGTGCGACTCGTTTAGATCATGAGCTGGCAGAAAAGAAAGAAAACTACTTTTACAGTATCAATGATCAGTACCAGTGAATGGGATAGGATGAAAAAAGGAACTCCATTCATTATTAAAAAAATCTCTATCATATCCCTCTATTGTGTATGAAGTTTATGGTTTCCGTTGATGTAAAAAAATTGACTTTACTTTTTTGTTTCCGAAGTAACTCTCATCAACTAGCACTAGTTTGAGGTGAACTAGCACTAGTTTGATGTCAACCTTTAGGAGTAATTCATC
>JACEIK010013593.1:0-25211 GCA_018107945.1 Datura stramonium
ATATTACTGAAACAAGAATAATCATAAGCCATTCATCATAAGTTGAACATAATGACCCATGGTTTAGAAATAGAAATCATATAGTGTACTATTCTTAAGATCATAAGTAAAAACTCATAAACTGACCAATGGGTTAATTATACTAACATAATATCATATGTAATGAACATTACTAACTAGAAAAATGAGGTACAATGAGAGACTTCTTCATAACCGACATCGTGATAAAGCTTACATGATACCCTAAATATATTGCTCAAGTTGGCAGAGCAGTCCCAAGCTTTCCAAGTCTTGGAACGACTAGGAAGTGATATCACTTGTGAATCCCCATAGGGTTTGAACATGAATATACACTTATGGTGGCACGTAGTTCTGACATTCGGGGTTTCCCTCAACCCTTAGCCTACTTGGTACTAGACACTACTCCCAAAAATATGCACATGTCTTATAATCATTATTGTGAAAACATATTTGAACTTGCATAGGCTAGCCTAAACAAGAAATCATAATCATAATCATATTTTACATGTGTGAAATATTCATGAAAGGATGCCATAGCGTTGGCCATGATTACATGAACTTGAATTTCATGAAAATAATACATGCTTGAATAAAGCTTCATAATTTCAAAATCATGGAATCATAAGTTTAGTATTTCATAAATATTCATACATAGTAGATAGTTCATCATACTTGTAATCGTGGTTCATGAGCATGAAATTCATAAATCATGCATAATAGGGCATAATCTTCATAAACCTGAAATCATGAATTATTAAGTAAATTGTGAGTCAAATCTGCCGTATTAGCAATAAATCATTAATTAAAACATGAGAGAATTGAATCCATAGATATAAGATGGACGATTTTATGAAATTGGGTAAAACTCTAGAATATCAACATAATATGATTGGAGACTAAACCACTGATCGTTTCGATGGTGGCAGTGATGGGCCGTCACCCCCCGGTCTGTCACCTTGCCATCATTCTTAATCAAGAGGGGTTCAAAATTAATGTCACGGCCCACCTTGGAAGGCATGAATGGGACCTAGTGCCACACTAGGATCTGAACTAACCTGACTGGGCTTGTGCACTTCTGGTGCACACCTGCAACTTATTTCAAGAAAATGACGAGCTATATCAGCTGTAAATACAGCCTCTAGCCAACAAGACCACTTGTAAAAGAAAACAGCTAACCAACAACAATGCAATAGCAGGAGTCCTATGTGGGCCAACAAGATCACCATCTTGTCTAGTTATAACTAAATAAAAACAGACAACTATAACTATTCTATAGCCGACAAGGCGGCTCACTAATAGCTACACTGGGCCCCATGCAACCATCACACGAAATAAAACATACATGAACCCCACACGGCCAACAACAAAACTAACAGCTGGTAATCTATAGCCTGCAAGCCTCTAAGAGTGGATTAATAGTCGAGACAGGGCCTCGACCTACCCGGAAACTATAAAACAAAAGAACAAACCTTCTCTCACTATCAACTCCAGATAAATTAGCTGACCGGACTGCTAACCCTGACTGGTGACTAAGAAGGTCCCAAACCGCATCTATCCACACCTGCAGGCAAGTACTGAAGTGCCCCATGGATGGGCGTCAGTATGATATGTACCGAATATGTAAGGCAGTAAAATAATAACTGAATAAAAGCGATAAAACTGAAGTAATCATGAAGGAGGGTGAGAGTTTAACCTGAATGATCTCACCATCTGAAATATCTAACTAATAAGTATATACATACAAAAAAGAACCTAACTGGGCCCCCATAAGCCTGAAAGGTACAAACAACACAAAATGACCTACCTGGGCCCCCATAAGCCCCGGTAAGTACAAAGAATGCACACTTATGTTGTCTAGCTACTAAAGGTTCATAAGCATACTGTAACTCAGGATTACTCGTTCTCTAAAGTTGTATCCAAGCCTAATAGGCTCCTGTAGCTGTGTTTGTGTCTGAGTCGTTTGGGTTATGTAACTGGACCCCGAGCCTTCGTTTGATTATGGGTCATAATGTAATTGTTGTAACGGCATCTCGAGCCTTGGCTCAACTATGGATCATAATGTAACTTCTATAACTAGATCCCGAGCCTTGGCTCGACTATGGATCATAATGTAACTACTGTAACTGGATCCTGAGCCTTGGCTCGACTTTGCATCATAATGTAATTGTTGTAACTGGATACGACCCTCACGGCCTCTATCTGGTATAACTCAATACAACCCTCACGACCTTAATTTGGTTCTTTCAGACATCATACTGCCCTACAAGAATGGCCCTATAGGCAACAACACCCGACAACCCAAATGTCGTAAGGAAAAAACAATCTAGCTAGCGTTAACTCTAACAAGGGTCACTATGTCATCATTGTCATCTCAGTTTTATTTGTAACCATTGTCCACAATACGTTTACTCTGAAGTACTATAAATACAAAAGTCGTACTAACTTTATGACGAATGTAACTTGTCAAAATGGATAGCCTTAACATACCTCGAGTACTGACTTTTATCTAACTAGGGAGTTTCAACATGTAAATGGTGGTTTCACCCAAATGTATTCCTTATATTGTGGGAATAGGGGTAATTTCAATACTAGGCTCTGCAAAAAATCATAAATTCATAATAATATTAACTATAATTCAACTCTAAATAACTCTGCGAAAACCCACAATTTCTCGAGAGTTCAGTAGGGAGAAATGCTTACCTAATGCCTGTGGCGGTCTAGGATTCAATTTGCAGTAATTCTGACAAACTTTACTTGGCGGGGTTCAAGAATGCTGAGCGAATTTTTGAGAAATAACTCCGTAGAAATGCTTCCTGTAGGATGAAGACTTGTTACCTAAAGTTAATTTGCATTTATACGGAGTTTGGTAGCGTAATCGGACGAAAATTGATTGAAAGTTGCGTTCTCTCTTGTTTCTAGCTGAGGGAGAATGTATACAACGATTTAAAATGATCTAGAAAGGTATATATATAAGTGTAGGGCGGTGGCAGGGTGTACCTTACGCTGGCCAGCGCGCTAGGTAGTGTGTCGCGCCGCACTACCTAAGGCACTGGCAGGCTGGCGCATCACGCTGGCCCCTCGCGGCCTTGCCTCACCTAACCCTGCTTCCGAGGCTTTTCCTACATTCCTTAAGCTCTCTTTACTCGTCACAACCCACACATACGCCTACTAACAATTAATATTTTACGGGGTGTAATATCCTCCCCCCCTTAGGAAGACTCATCCTCAAATGTCATCTTTAGGCTTAAAGGAGTTAACTCTTTTAACTAGTACTTAAAAAAATTTCGGCAGAGTCTCCTCTGTAGTATGGATTATCCAAAAACTTGAAACACAGAAAAGTCTAACATAGGTGCCTCACAAGATGCTATAACCAACTACTCCACCATATAGAGATAACCAACTAAACAGTACTAGTAATATAAGCAATAAAACAACAGCTAAACCATGACCTCACCTCAACTGCATAATCTGGGTCAATCATGGAATAGGTGAGGTTATCTAGATCTCATATTGTCCTCAGTTTCCCAGGTCATCTCTGCTTTATTTCTGTTCCTCCATAGTACTTTAACGGAGTCTACATCTTTATTCCTAAGTCTATGAACATGTCTATCCAGTATAGCAACTAGAGTTTCCTCGTAGGCTAACTCCTCAGTTACTTGAACGTCCTCAACTGGCACAACTCAGGACGAGTCCCCTATGCACTTTCAATACATAGACACGTGAAAGACTAGGTTAACATACTCTAACTCTGGAGGCAACTCTAACTCATATGCTACTCAGCCTATCCTTCGGTGTATCCGATATGGCCTAATGAACCTCGAGCTAAGCTTGCCTTCTTGCAAAATCTCATCACGCCCTTCATCAGCGACACTTTAAGGAATAACCAATCATTTAGATTAAATTCTAAGTTCCTACGCCGCACATCGGAGCAGGACTTCCAGCGACTCTGGGCTGTCAGTAACCGCTCTCTGATGAGTTTCACTTTCTCCTCTGACTGGTGAATCATATTGGGTTGGACCAATTCTGCCTCTCCTACCTTAAACCATCCGATGGGGAACCTGCATTTCCGCCCATATAATGCCTCATAAGGTGCCATCTGAATTGTAGAATGATAGCTATTATTATACGAAAATTCAATAAGGGGTAAATTATCATCCCAGCTTCCTCCAAAATCTAGCACACACGCCCGTAATATATCCTCGAGTGTCCAAATGGTGTGCTATGACTTGCCTTCTATCTGGGGATGGAAGGCTGTACTCAAACTAACTCATGTCCCAAAACCTTTCTAAAATGATTTCCAAAATCTATTTGTAAACTATGCCCCTCTATCAGAGCTGATAGATTTTGGGACACCGTGCAATTAGACTACCTCTTTAATGTATAGCTCGGCATAATCTTTGGCTGAGAATGTAGTCCGAACTGGCAGAAACTGAGCTGATTTCATCAACCTATCACAATAACCCAAATAGAGTAAAATTTGCGCCTAGTACAGGGTCCTGTCACAAAATCCATATTAACTGCCTCCTATTTCCACATAGATATAGCCATCTCTTAAGATAATCCGCCAGATTTTTGATGTTCAGCCTTTACCTGCTTACAGTTAGGAAACTGTGCTATGAATTCGGCTACACCCCTCTTCATTCCAGGCCACCCATATATCTCTTTTATATCGTGGTACATCTTTGTCGAACCTAGATTAAAAGAGTAACGAGAGTAATGTACCTCTGCCATAATCTACTGGCGGAGCCCTACTATATCTAGAAAACAGAGGCGACCTTTGTATCTCAAAACCCCATCTTCAGTTATCTCAAAAGCTGATATTTCACCCCGCTGAACCTTGTCTCTAAACTGTACAAGAATTGAGTCCTCGTACTATCGTTCTTTTATCTCTACAACCAGGGAGGATACTATTGTATTTTGCATTATAGCCCCATTATCCTCTTAATCTACTACCTGAACTACTAAACTAGCTAGCCGGTATAACTCTCGAGTCATTTCTCGTTGTTCTGGTCTCAGATGTGCTAAACTACCCACGGATCTGCTACTAACGGCGTCAGTTGCGATATTTTCCTTCCCAAGGTGATACAAGATGTTCACATCATAGTCTTTCAACAATTCTAGCCAACAACACTGTCGTAAATTTAGCTCTTTGTGCGTGAAAACGTACTAGAGGCTTTTATGTTTAGTAAAAATATCCACATGCACACAATACAAGTAATGCCTCCATATTTTAAGGCATGAACCACTTCAGTGAACTCTATATTGTGGGTGGGATAGTTCTTTTTATGTTTCCTCAATTGCCTTGAAGCATATGCATTTACCTTTCTGTGTTGCATCGCAACGCACCCTAACCCAATGCCCGAAGAATCGCAATATACAACATAACCCTCTGAGCCTTCTGGTAAAGCTAACACTGGTGCCGACGTCAATCTATTTTTCAATTACTAGAAACTCTGATCGCAGGCCTCAATCTACTTGAACTTAGTTTCTTTCTGTGTCAATTAAGTCAAAGGCATTGACAGGGTAGAAAATCCTTCCACAATCTTTCTGTAACACCAGGCTAAACCTAGAAAGCTGTGAACCTCTGTTGGAGTTGTAGGTCTAGGCCATGTCTTTACTTCCTCAATTTTCTGTGAATCAACCAGAATACCAGCCTCTGATACAATGTGCCCCAAGAAAGCTACAAAATTTAACTAGAACTCACATTTAGAAAATTTTGCATATAGCTGGCGATCTTTGAGGTTCTGAAGTACTGTTTGCAAATGATCTTTGTATTCTACTTTTGAGAGGGAGTATACCAGAGTATCATCAATGAACATATCAAAAGTAGATCTAAATATGTCCTAAAGATATTGTTCATTAGGTCCCTGAACATTGCTCGTGCATTTTTCAACCCGAAGTATGTAACTCGGAATTCGAAATGACCATATCTGGTCCTGAAAGCCGTGTTCGGTATGTCCTTCTCCCGAACATGAACCTGGTGGTACCCGGATCTCAAGTAAATTTTGGAAAATTTTTTTGCCCCTTGCAGCTGGTCAAATAAATCATCTATCCTTGGAAGAGGATATTTGTTCTTAACAATAACTTTATTCAACCATCGATAATATATACACATGCATAAGGAACCATCTTTCTTTGTCACAAAAAGAACCGGCGTACCCCATGGCGAAGTATTGGGCCTGATAAAACCCTTATCCAACAAGTCTGTTAACTCTTCTTTCAATTCTTTCAATTCAGCAGGGGCCATTCGATATTGAGGGATGGATATAGGCTGAGTATCTGGTAGCAAGTCTATAGAGAAATCTATTTCTCTCTGGGGGGGAATACCAGAAAGTTCATCTGGAAACACATCTAGAAACTCATTAACCACTGAAATGGACTAGAGAATCAGAGATTCTTCTTTCACATCCCGAACCCTAATAATATGATAGATACAACCCTTTGCTATCAACTTTTTCACCCGAAGAAAGGATATGAACTTACCTTTTGGCGAAACTGTATTACCTCTCCACTCTCGTACTACTTCCCCTAGAGAGTGAAATTGAACAATTCCGTTCCAACACTCTACAATGGCGTAACATGGTGCCAACCAATCCATACCCATAATTACATCAAAATAAATCATTTCTAATTTTACTAGATCTGCTAAGGTCTGGCGATAAACAATCTCTACTGTACAACACCGGTAAATTCTTTTAGCTATAATAGAGTTGGGTGTAGACACTGAGAAGGGTCGCTGAAGCAATTATGGCACTATATCAAACTTTTTGGCCACTAACGGAGTAACATACGAAAAAGTAGATCCCAAATCTATCAAAGCATAAACTGAGTGAGAGAAAACATCTAATGTACTTGTCACAACATCTGGCGATGATTCAAACTCCTGTTGCCCCGGTAGGCATATGTGCGATCCTAACCGCTTCATGAACTAGATGCCCTTTGATCTACACCACCCTCTATTGGCTGGAGCTGAAGACCTGTGCCCTACATAAGGGGCTAGGGTATATAAACCCGCTGAGGATCTATCCTGCTGGTCCTGACCGCCTTAGCATCTAGTCGGACAATCTCTCATTATGTGTCCCTCTTGTCTACATGAATAAAAAGAGGTGGAACCATACCTGCATCTCCCCATATGTAGCCTATGACAGGTGCTGCAATGTGGTATCGCTGGTCCTATCTTATCTAGCCTCCTCTGCGGCTGTGAGCCTGACGCTCGTGAACTCTCATCGGGCCCTGGCTGTCCGTGACGATCTGATCTGCTGCCCTGTTGCAGCTATAGCGAGGGCCTAAGTGTCCTACCTGATAAATGAGGCATGGGCCCACACTGAAAATTTGTGGCTCTAGCCTTTTGACATTGCTCCTAACCTGCCCTGTCCATGGCGTACTAACGCAGTCTGAGTTCCTCTATGTTCTGAACAAAGCCCTGAATTCGTGAGATATCCATATCCTCTGATAGTGTGTCCGTAATGCAAGACTCCACATATTCTAGTGCCAGTCCTATAATAAATCGAAGCACCCTGGCTGGTATAGTGTCAACAAACAAGGGCGCATATCTGGCTAAGGAATCAAATCTCAATGAATATTCTTTAACACTCATCCTGGCCTGCCCTAGGTGTAAAAGTTGTTCTACTCTGGCTTGGCGGATATCTCAAGGAAAGTAGTGATCTATGAAAGCCTCAAATAAGCTAGGCCAAGTAGGTGGAGGTGCATCTCTGCCTCAGGATCTTTCCCAACTCTCGTACCACAAAACTGCTACCCTCTCGCAATAGGGATAGTGCTAATCAATTTATTCTATGGATGAGGCATGCATAACCTTGAATATTCTCTGCAGCTGATCTATGAAGTTCTGGGAGTCCTCTCTATGATCTGTCCCTGTAAACTACGGGGGACTCAAAGCAAGGAACTCACGGAATCTCGAACTCCCGGGACCCCTCAGTTGGCTCAACCACAGCTGATACTACTGGCCGAGGCTGATGCTGGGCAGCCATCATTTGAACCAACATGTAAAATGCACCCCTGAGCTCATGATCCGATGGCACAGGAATGGCTGGGGGTGGTACTGGTGTATCTGCTGCCCTAGAAGGCTCTGAGTGCGGTGGTGAATGCTGGGGAGATCGAGGTAAGATCAACCTATCGCCCTTAGACCGGGATGACTCTGACTGGGGCCCTCTACTAGTGCCCTCTCCTACCATCACATCCAACTCTCGCCCAGTTGTGGTCCGCCATGCATACGACATATATTTGTAAATAAGAAAAATAAAATAATCTTAGGGAGTTACCCTATACAACACAGCTCTATAGCACGACTGTATGAGAAAGAAGAGTAACCGCATTATTATGGCTCATAGCCTCTTGTCTATAGAATGTGGTGCATAACACATCCATAGACAAGACTATACGTGAAACAGCTTGCAGAATACTTGAGATACAACCTGCTCGGATATCAAGTTTTTCACGCCCTACCTTGGGAGGCATGACTGGCACGTAGTGCCACACTAGGATATGAACAAACCTGACTAGGCTTGTGCACTTTTGGTGCACGCCTGCAGCTTATTTCAAAAAAATAACGAGCTATATCTTAGTTGTAAATACAACCTCTCACCGACAAGGCCACCTATAAAAGAAAACAACTAACCAGCAATAACGCAATTGTAGGGATACTATGCGGGCCGACAATACCACCATGTTGTTTAGTTATAACTAAATGAAAACAGGCAACTATAACTATGCTATAGCTGACAAGGCTGCTCACTGATAGCTAAACTAGGTAGCACATGACCATCACACCAAATAAAACATACATGGACCCCACACAACCAACAACAAAACTAACAGCTGGTAATCTGTAGCCTACTGTTGTGACCGTGCCCAAGCGCACATGCAAGAGTATGTGGTCTTACAAGTAATACAGTGACCCTTTTTAAGAGCTGGATGTTGAACCCACAGGGACTGGACCAATTCAGCTAATTATCAAGTTCAGGTGTGATATTAACTTTCAGAAGTGTTTATTATAAAAGTTTTCGATAAATTGTATTTAAATCTAGGGGTGGTCACAAAAATACTCTAAAACAATATAAGAAGCAACTAGAGCCAAGGCCAGATAATCATGCAATGCTACCCTTTGTAATGGTTCAAGTATGAAATTATCAATTGTTGTGTCACATAGTTGAAAATGCGATGTTCATTGTCTCTCAAGCCTCTTAACACGACAAACTAGCCTCACAACTACATCGTTGAGCGGGGATGTGACATTCTAATTCGTGGGCAATTCAACTACATAGATGTGGTTTACGGGGTTTATGCTCTAGATTATGGACTTTCATACCTCTAATCATTTAACTCATCTTAGCTTCACAGCTACTTGTACGAGTGATGGAGTGACAATTCTAAGCTGGTGTCTCACTATCATCACGTTTTATCAACCAAGCAAGGCAAATTAGGTATAATTTATATCCTAACTGCGAATCATATCGGAAGACAAGAACTTGCTCCCTACATTCTCTTGTTCTTGCCTAGGGTTGCTCTTTCGAGCTTTTGCCTCAGCTTAACTCATTTGTTTTCATGGTGTTCAAGTGTAAAAACAACCATAATGTAGAATGTAAGACAAAACAACAATTAACAACTTAACCCAAAACATTTTCCTGCAATTACAATCATATCACGTAGCCTCCACCCTAGAGGAAGGGTTTTAGCCACTCATGTTTGTACAAATACTCAAAAATGTAATTAATGTGATGTACTTACAAGAATAGATAAAATAGAAGGTAAATTTGGTGAACCCTAGATGAGTTCTTCACTTCTCCCTTTGCTCCTTTACGGTTTTCAAAATATATTTTGTGACAAAATAATTTTAGAAGCTAAGGGTCCTATTTATAGTAAATAGGGAATGTACAATTTTTTCCCGTCATGGAATGGCTCCGTGGCACGGAGGTGATCGTGCTAATTTACCTCTGTGACACGGAGGTATCACGACAGCATTCTGGAATTTGCATAAAAAGTGAGCTTCGGAAGCATCTTGCCACGATGGCAGAGTGGCACGCTGCTTGTGCAGCGCGTTTGCAACCGTGACATGGCCCCTGTTGCGCAGCTGTGCCTGGCGTGGCACGGTGCTGTCGCGCAGGTGGCCTGTTTTGCATGTTTTCTTGCTGACTTTTGCGTTTCGCTTCCGATTCCATTCCTCCACTTCACCCATCATAAATTAGTTCTTCAAATGCAATTTTAACCTACGAAAACAAGGACTAATCATGTTGGTTAGTACATATCCAAATTTACATAAAATCANATCATGTTGGTTAGTACATATCCAAATTTACATAAAATCACATGATAATGTAAGTGGATAAATAGACAAACAAGACTAAACTAAGTTATAAAATAGCACTTGGGCACGCAATTATGCCCAAGATCACCTACATGCCTCTAAGAGCGAAATAATGGTTGATGCAGGGCCCCGACCTTCCCGTAAACTGCACAACAAAAGAACAAACCTTCTCTAACTATCAACTTCGAAAAAAGAGCTGACTGGACTGCTGAACCTGGCTGGTGACTAAGAAGGTCCCACACCGCATTGATCCACACCTGCAGGAAAGTAATACAGCGCCCCATGGATGGGCGTCAGTACGATATGTATCGAATATGTAAGGCAGTAAAATAATAACTGAATGAAAGTTGATAATCAGTTGAAGTAATCATGAAGGAGGGTAAGAGTTTAACACAAATGATCTCACCATCTGAAATATCTAACTAACAAGTATATATATATACAAACAAGAACCTAATCAGGCCCCCATAAGCCTGGAAGGTACAAACAACACAGAATAACCTACCTGGGCCCCCATAAGCCTCAGTATGTACAAACAATGCACATTCCTATTGTTTGGCTACTAAAGGTTCGTAAGCATACTGTAACTCTGGATTACTCATTCTCTAAAGCTGTATCCGAGCCTAATAGGCTCTTGTAGCTGTGTCTGTGTCTGAGCCTTATGGGTTATGTAACTGGACCCCGAGCCTTGGCTCGACTATGGGTCATAATGTAATTGTTGTAAATGGATCCCGAGCCTTGGCTCGACTATGGATCATAATGTAATTGTTGTAACTGGATCCCGAGACTTGGCTCAACGAATCATAATGTAACTGCTGTAACTGGATGCGCCCTCATGGCCTCTATCTAATACAAATCAATACGACCCTCATGGCCTCAATCTGGTTCTTTTAGACATCATACTGCCTCTAAAAGGATGTCCCTGTAGGCAACAACACCCGACAACCCAAACTTCATAAGGAAAAACCAATCTAGGTAGGGTTAACTCTGACGAGGGTTACTATGTAATCGTTTTCGTCTCAGTTCTATTTGTAACATTGAGCACAATAGGTTTACTCCAAAGTACTATAAATACACAAGTTATACTAACTTTACAACGAACGTAACTTGTTAAAAGAATAGCCTTAACTTACCTCGGGTTCTGACTTTCATTTAACTGGGGAGTTTCAACTTTTAAATGACGGTTTCACCCAACTGCAGTCCTTATACTGAGAGAATAGGGATAATTTCAATACTAGGCTCGTCAAACAATGACAACTTTGATAATAATATTAACTATAATTCAACTCTGAATAACTCAGTGAAAACCTGCAATTTCTCGGAAGTTCAGAAGGGAGAAATGTTTACCTGATGCCTATGGCCGTTTAGGATTCAATTTGGAGTAATTATGAAAACCTTTACTCGATGGAGTTCCAGTACACCGAGCGAAGTTTCGAGAAATAACTCTGTAGAAATGCTTCCTGTAGGCTTAGGGATTTTTACCTGAATTTAATTTACATTTGGACGGTGTTTGGTAGCATAATCTAATGAAAATTGATTGAAAGTTGCGTTCTCTCTTGTTTCTGGCCGAGGGAGTATGTATACNTACAATGATTTAAAATGAACTAGGAAGGTATATATATTAGTGTAGGGCAGTGGTAGGGTGTGCCTCACGCTGGCCAACATGCCAGGGAGTGTTCCGTACCGCGACTCCTAGGACACTGGCCCTCCTGGTGCGCCGTGCTGCCCAAGGCACCGGAAGGCTGGCGCGGCTGGCCCCTCACGGCCTACCCTCACCCAACCCTGCTTTTGAGGCTTTTCCTACACATGCTCTTTACTCGCCACAACCCACTTGTACGCCTACTAACCGTTAACATTCTACAAAGGTGTAACAATTAACCTTATCGATGGTAGAAGTGATGGGCCAACAACCCCTCGATGTTCCATCGAATCCACCGTCACACTTAGAACACCAAGACCCACATGCGATGGAATATACGATGGTCCATTGCTTTGATGACAGGCCTTCATCCTCATTTTCAACTCAAAATTCCACGGGTGACAAACCATCTCCCTCCTGATGTTCCATCATACCTATCGTCACACTTGCACAAGATCTAAAATTTCAGTTCTTTTTCCTTCAATGAGCCATTTCGAGATTCTAGGTGTTACAAGATGTTTGGAGTACAATGTATTAAATATGGGATTAAAAATTACAAATATTTCTTTGCTTACTTGGAAGCTAGACAAGCAAGGAACAAAATATCTGCTATAGATATTGTGCAAGGAGTGAAACTTACTAACCCTTAATTCATATAGTAGGAATTTGTAGGCTTCCTCAATTCTTTACATAGCCACGCTACAGCTACATTTCCAAGTATTGATATTGGTATTGCTAGAGATGGTTATATTTACTCTTGTCCCAAATGTAGCCAGTCTACCTAGTCAACGAATACAGACCCATAACATGTTGCACCACTTTGTACAAGATCATCCCTAGGATATTAACTACTAAGCTCAAGACTATAGTTGATTTTATTGCCCGCTCTTCACATTCAGCTTTTATTGAAGGCCGAAATATTTTAGATAATGTCTTAGTTGCACATGTATTGGTAAAAGTATATTAAAAAAAGGAGTTTCCCCTAGATGCACAATTAAAGTGGACATTAAGATGGCCTATAAATTAGTGCAATGGTCCTTTCAAAGGATGGTATTACTGGAGTTTGGGTTACCTATTAGGCTTGTTTAATTGATAGTGGAATGTGTCACTACAGTTCAACACTCTTTGCTAATTAATAGTGGATTGGCTTCTATATTTGCAACAAAAAAGGGCTCAGGCAAGGAGACCCAATGAGTCCTTATCTCTTTGTACTTGCCATGGAATACTTACACAGTACCTTGCAGCAGCTAAGACATAACCCTCTATTCAATTGTTATCCTAAATGTGAAAAAATGGGACTCCTCCATATTTGTTTTGTTGATTATATGTTGATGTGTTGTAGAGTAGATTCAACATCAATACATTTATTACTCAACACATTCAAACATTTCTCAGAGGTGTTTGTATTGCAGGCTAATATGGAAAAAGTTCTTTGTATATTGTAGGAGCGAGTACTGAATTTAGAGACCAAATGCTAGAGGAACTACATTGAGCATGGGTGAGATTCCTTTCAAGTATCCAGTGGTGCCCCTTTCAACAAGAAAAATTTCCATTTTTCAGTGTTTGCCATTGGTTAAGAGACTGATTAGTAGGATTAAATGCTACTCCTCAGAGCTCCTTTCTTACAGTGGAAGGCTACAACTAGTGAAAAGTGTGCTATTTAAGATGCCAACCTATTATGCACAAATATTTTCACTTCTTAAGAAGATTATTGCTATGGTAACTACTATATGTTGAACTGTCTTATAGACTGGTAGCAATAATTTTTCAAAAGAAATGTTGGTAGCATGGGAAAAATCTGCAAACCAAAAATAGTATGGGCCTGAATATCGTTGACATACATATTTGGAACAAAGCCGCAATAAGTAAGTTGATGTGGGTTGTGGAACAAAATAAGGAGAATCGATGGGTGGTATGGGTTCATGATAACGCTCAAACCACACTTCTAACGGAAGTATGAAGCGGACGTTGTCAATAAAGAACCTAACTAGAGTTTGGGTCGAGCCCATAGGGAATATTTAAGATCTAGATTACAGCTGGTAGATGAACTTGTATGGTAATTACTTCACAATGGGGGGATTCTAATAAAAATCAATAATATAAATAAACAACAGTCATGATTATATTAGTGAATCAGTAATTAAAGGATAACTAGGGTTTGTGTTCCCCATGGGTTCATAACAACATTAGGTATACACTCGTGATGTTTACCAATACTTACTTACAGAACTGATAACTTAGGTTCATTCAAACGATCGATCAATCCCTATTGAATGACTATCCACAATCACTCGACCAAGTCTCATGAGTTTTGCAAACTAACCGTTATCACTAAGTTCCAGATATAAGTATCTTGCAACCATAGCTAAAGTTAATACAATGACCATCAAGATCAAGGCTCTGTATTAATTCTCTTTTCCTAATCTCTACCTCTTCGACCAAAGCAAGTAAAGAATTCATGCACTTCCTAATGTTGCGCACCGCTAAGAATCATTAAAGATGAAGAGACTACAATATAAGTGTTTAGTATTGGTTTTAGACTCACTTTGTGCAACCCTAACTTGTTAATCCATCATGGTTCCCACAACCCTAGCTATGGAGGTTTTAGCCTCTCATAGATACAAGGTTGTGAATTGTATTCATGATTGAAAACATAAAACAATACTTACAAAGATTATTGAGAAAAAAAATTCCTTCAATTAATCCACGAAATCCTGAATAACAAGTAGCAAGAATAATATGAGTTCAAGAAATGGTTGATCACAAGGTTGCACCGACTCGATTCTCTCTCTAAATGATTCAAAATTTCTTACTATAATGTTTTCCTACTAAAATTAAGTTTATTCATCGTCTTCTATGAAAAATAAAACATAAAAAGTATTTATAGAGGCACAAGAATCCTTTTCCTAAACTAACAGGATTGCTTTCCATATTTGTCACCGACCTCATCAGGGGTCCTCCTATGACTCGTAGGGGCTTCTCAAGGACCGTGGCATCGACTCATGGCTTGATGTGTTGGCTGAATTTTGGCTAAGTATTAGGACAAGGTACAAGTCCTACCTACATCCTATGACTCTTACATTGCACTCATTGCTTGATCCTGATACTTTTAACTTTGGCTGAACTTCACCATGACTAGTATGGTATGACTCTTACCTTCATTTCACGGATCGCAGGGTACTCTCATACTGAGAATCAACCTCCTGTGCAATTCTTCCAGATTTCATCACGACTAGTGATCTTGGGTAGAATTGCATGCCCAAGTGATACTCAAATGCTTCATTTCGACTTGTTTATTTATCGTTATGTGTACATTTTCATGTGATTCTTAGTTAAATGTGAATTTATACTAACCAACATGATTAGTGTAGTTTTGCAGGTAAAAGGAAACTTTGGAAGCTAATACACATGTTGGTGAAGAGCGCGAATGGACGTGGAAACAAGGAGTGGAAGTTGACAAGGGAGAGCAGCAAAAATAAGGGCTCCGCGATGGAGCCGTGTCACGCTGCCATCGCGGAGGCATTCTGCCTCGGACGCGGAGGCATTCTCGCCTGATGAATTAAATCTTTGGAAATTGAAAGCAGGTTCACAGCATCTGCGTGATTGCGGAGAAAATGCTCTGCGATGCACTCCGTGTCACGTGAGTATAATTATCTGGAACCTCAAGTTCCAGTGAAGATGCGCGATAGCGCCGTGGCACAGAGGCAAGGCTCCCCGATGCAAGCCGTGCCATGTTGAGGCATTTTCCCGGTAGCCGACTTCCAATGAGGGTCCGCGATACCCCCGTGGCACGTAGGGAGTGCTCCGCGATACACTCCATGCCACATTGCTTGTTATTCTGGGAAAAATTCTCAAGAGTATAAATAGCACACTTAGGTTTTATTTTAAACATTCCGACATGATAGCAAGAATGTGGGTTACAGCAGCTTGAGAGGATTAAAATTCTGGGTTCTTCTCTTTCTCTTCTTAATCTCAATTGTTTGTATGAATTCTACTTATTGATGATGTTTAATCCACAAATGAGTGGCTAATTCACTTCTTGCTGAGGTTAAGAACAATTGTAGAGGAATGTAATTGTTGATCATTTCGGTTTTCATCTTTTCTTCAATGGTTGTTCTATCAATTGTTGTTTTTACTACATTAATATTTGGCCAATGTTAATGCATATTCAGAAATCCAATTTTGATTTTGGAAAAGGAAAGAAATTGGAAAGATGTGAATTGGTAGGATATGACTTTCAGCTGTAAAATTGAGAAAAGATTTACATCTGCATAGAAATATATCCAAAGTCTTATTAGTCAATTAAGGAATCGGTTATGTATGGCTAGAGAGCATGAAATTCTTTTATCACAGAAATGTAGATTAAGGTTCATGATTCTTAAATTGATAGGAGTCGAAAGATCCAATCCATAGGCAATAATTCTTGACTAGAAATCGAAGAAAAGATTAGCTGAATTGAATGATAAATTACTTCCCGCATGTTTGTTTTTACCTCAGCCTTGCTCATTGCTATTGTTCCGACTCAAATTATAATATTGACTTAGATTCCTCATTACCTAGTAAACTTCACTCTCAAAATATTGTTTATTTGGTTGTCTGCATTCATAAAGAAAGAGTTCATCGACGCTGCTAACTAGTCACTGTAGTTCAATTCCTGGATCGATACTTCTGATTGAATTAAGAACTTTACTACTTGTTCTACCACATGCACTTGCGCAGTAGTCACCACAACACCGAACAAGTTTTTCATGCCGTTGTCGGGGACTTGCAATTGGTAATTTTATTTACTTAGTGTCACGCGGGGCTTCTGGCGCACCCAGTTGTTGTTGCTTTACAATTGATTTCAGCCTTCTTCTCGAGTTTAATCTTCTAAATGGCCGCAAGAGATAAGGAGCTGGTGGATCTATATATAGAGTCGTAGAGATAAAGGAAGCTCTAGAGAAGAAGCTGCAGTTTTAAGAGATTGTGCACCCGAGCAATGTATCCACCACTTGTGAGGGAAGCAGCAGTGCCCGAGGAAATGGCAAGTGCAAGGGGCCTGCCGCGAAGTGGCAATCCCATATGCAAACAATGTTACATCTAGTATTCATGTACAAGAGCTAGAAGGGAGGTTTGAGCTAAATGTAGAGCATTGGTGAAATTGTTGCACACTCAGCGGCAATTCACAGGTCTCCCTCATGAAGATCCACTCCACACATCTCCAAAACTTTTTAGAGCTAAGTGACACTTACATTCCCGCCGGAGTACTCATCCGACTACGTGAGGCTTATATTACCATTTTCATTATTGGGGAGTGAAGAGGAGGTGGTTGAAAGCTGAACCACCTAACTCTATCACCACTTGGGATGATCTGCAATAAAGTTTTTGATACGATTCTTTCCATCCGAAAAACAAAGAAGACTTAGAAGCCTGGGATTCTAGTTTTAAACAAAGAGAGGGTGAGAATTCCAGTACTGCTTGGGAAAGGTTCAAATCAATGTTAAGGATTGTCCTCACCATCATCACCCAATGATGTGTTGGTGCATACTATCATTGAGGGTTTGGAACCACATAAAAAATTTTTGCTAGACTCACAGATGGGGACGTGCATTAGAAAAAGACTTATGAGGATTTATACTTTGTTGAATCGTATTTCTGCTTACGGAAATCCAGAATGGAATGCAGACTCATCACGAGGAGGAACAAGGAAAGCGGCAGGAGTCTTTGAGGTGGATGGTTTTACAGCCTATCACGTACGTATAGATGCATTGCAAAATCAACTCAACACCCACCTGCCAGCATGAGCTAAGAATCAAGCACAAGCCCTACCAATGTAAGCAGTATGGTGAAGTATGTGGATTAATGAACACTCAACTGAGTGTTGTGTGCAAATCCAGACTAAAAGAAACTTTATTGGAGAACGTCCGTAGGAATAGCTAATCACCGCATGGCAACAATTACAACTCCAATTGGAGTAATCATCCGAATTTCTCTTTGTGTAGTAATAGCCATCAAGGACAAAGAGTTCGAATCGTGGTGTGTAGAGAAACTGGGTCGGGGCATCAGGAATTATCAGTCTCAATACAGAGGAAACAATGCACCTCCTCCACCACCCAACAACATTGAGGACATGTTCAAACAACATAGCTAACCAAGCTTAAAATGTGCCGATTATGCAAAATTAGCTACAGACATGAAAATCGCAGCTTAGGGCTACAAAGGCATTGAGTACCGCTTGACAACTAATGGAAGCTCAAAACACCAGGCCCAGGAGAGGACTACCGAGTGACACCGACCCAACCTAAGTAGGTCAATGCAGTGACCTGTAAGAAGTGGATTACAACTTAAGGAGATGGAGCTTTAAAGACCACCTCAAGAATCGTGAGCAAGGAAAAAGATGGGGAACATGATGATGAGAGGGGGAAGGAAAAGGCAGCTGAAGCAGAAAGACCACCACCCTGCCTCCCCCAAAGATTAAATAAGCATAAGGAAGAAGCTTGTTTAAGAAGCCTCATGGAGGTGCTGGAACAGGTACACATTAATTTACCTGGGTTGATGCAGGAGTGCCGAAATATGGAAAAAGTATATCAAGGACATCGTAGCAAACAAAAGAAGATTGACAGAGTATGCTACGGTGGCGCTTACGGAGGAGTGCACTTCCCGGATACAGAACAGGTTGCCAACAAAGCTCAAGGACCCTGGGAGCTTTACCATTCAGATCACAATCGGGAAATGTATCCGAGCTCGCGTACTATGTGATTTGGTAGCGAGCATAAACTTTATGCCTACATCGGTGTTCAAGAAGTTGGGGCTGGGCAGCACTAGACCAACTACTGTAATCTTGCAGCTAGCAGACTGTTCTTTGGCCAGACCAGATTGTATTGTAGAGGATGTGCTAGTGCGCGGGCTCCCCTCATTTTCCGTGAGATTCTTATTATCTTAGATTTTCTTGAAATGGGATGCGGAAGTCCCACTTATTTCAAGGGACGTCCTTTCTTGGCAACGGAAGGAGCGCTGATTGATGTAGCTGTGGGCAGCTAACCATGCGAGCGCATGTTAAAGTGGAGGTGTTTGATGATGTGTATAAGGCCATGAAACTTCCGACCATCTATGAGGAGCTATCGCCAATCAATGTGCTAAACCAGAAGCAATCTTTAGATTGTTGATTCTCAGGATCCATTGGAGAGAGCTTTGATGAGCTCCGATCATTTCGAGATCAACAGATACATATGAGATGGTGCGGACTTTGAATGAACTAAAAATAGTTCCTTAGGAAGCAAGACTTTCAACCATTGATGAGGTCCCCGAACTATTTCCAAACCATCTATTGTGGAAGCACCAAAATTGGAGTTGAAGACATTTCCTCCACATCTGAAGTATGTATTTTTGGGGGAAGATGACCCTTACTGTCATCATCTCCGCAGAACTGACAGAGGCATAGGTAAAGGATGCATTGGTGGTTCTCAAAAGGAGGAAGAAAGCAATGGGGTGGAAAATGTCAGACATTAGGGGAATCAATCCATCTTTTTGCGCACACAGGATTTTTATGGAAGAACGAGAAAAGCCAACTGTACAACATCAACGTAGGTTGAAACCGGGTGATGAAGGATGTAGTTAGAAGGAAGTGATCAAGTGGCTTGATGGCAGTGGTTCATTCCATTTCAAACAATGACCGGTTAGTTCCGTCGCTGTGTCCAAAGAAAGGAGAGATGACCGTGGGTCACCAATGAGAAGAATGAGCTGATTCCTTACACACACAGCTTCAGGCTGGCGAATTTGCATGGACTACAGAAAGCTCAATGAGGACATGAGGAAAGATTCCGCTATCTCTCGGTCCCATTTATTGATCGATATTGGATAGGGGCTAAGTGCGTCAAGAATATTATTGTTTCCTTGATGGATATTCGCTATAACCAAATAGCCATAGCTCTGGAGGACCAAGAGAAGATCACCTTTACATGTCCTTATGGGACATATGCTTTCAGGCGGATGCCATTTGGTTTATGCAATGCACCCGCCACATTCCGAAGATGCACATAGCGATCTTCATGATATGTGGAAGATTTCATTTTGAGGTATTTATGGATGATTTTCTGCTTTTGGTAATTCGTTTGCTCACATGTTTGCAGAATATTGACAGGGTGCTAGCTCGATGTGAAGGATCTAACCTTGTACTCAATCAGAAATGTCATTTTTAGTCAACTAGGTATCTTCCTTGGCCATATGGTGGGTCATATATGGGGTTGGAAGTCGATCGTGCAAAGATTGAAGCGGTTGAAAAGCTACCACCACTCAAAGGTCGCTGAAGGGTGTCTGCAGCTTCTCGCATGCAGGGTTCTACAGATTGTTCATCAAGAACTTCTCTAAAATTTCTAGACCGACATGTTGCTGTTAGAAAAAAAGAGGTGAAGTTTGAGTTTGATGAGGATTGTGTTAAAAGAATTCGGAGAGTTGAAATTAAACTAGTAGAAGCACTTCTATTCGCATTTCCTCCCGATTGGGAAAGCAACCGTTTGAAATAATGTGTGATGCAAGCGATGGTCAGAGGAGTCAGATAGCAGCGGAGGAATAGAATTTTTCATTCCATTCATTATGCAAGCAAAACACTTGACGCAAGCCAAGTAAATTATACAAATACGTAAGGAGATGCTAGCATTGGTGTTCGTGCTTGATAAATTCAGTTCCTACTTGGTGGGTTCTAAAGTAGTGGTGTATACCGATCATGCAGCACTGGCATCTGCTTAACAAGAAGGATGCAAAGCCCAAAATGAATGATTGATATTCTTGTTATGAGTTTGACCCATATTCGGACAAAGGAGTGAGAATCATGGCAGATCACCTATCGCGATTGGAAAGCCTAGTTGCATGTGAAGAAGGTGACAGGCATCAAGGAAGAGTTCTGATGATGAAATTTTGGCAATAAGAGAAGCTAAACCCTCGGCATGCATATTTTGAGTTTGCCGGTAAGTGGAGTCTATCCACCGGAGGCCAATTTCACCAAAGAAAGAAGCGAGATGATTGTTTGTATTATATCGGCGTAGAGTCGTACTACACAGGGACCGGATCAGTGATGATGAAGATGCATTCAAGAGAGACAAAGATTGCAGAAGTATTGAGGACTTGTCACTCATCATTGTATGGAGGGCACCACGGAAGCTGAGCAAACAAAGACACAAGGTGCTACAAATGACTTTTCGTACTACATAATCATGAGACTCGTGGGCATATGCAAAATGTGTGATAGATGTCAAAGAACAAACACAATTTGTAGAATGGATGCCACTACAGCAGATAGCTGCAGATCGTTGATGTATGGGGAATAGATTTCATGGGCCCGTTCTGACCGTCATTTGGCAATCATTACATCTTGGTGCCGTTGATTATGTATCAAAGTGGGTCACAATGTTCTTTCCCTATGGAAATGACAAAAAGGTGGTAGAATGTACCCCAGAAAAGCATATTTTCAATGTTCTGGACAATTTGTTTACGGTCAAAGGATGGAGGGGCTCATTTTGTAAAATGCAAGTTTCAAGAACAAGGAAGGCTAAGTACGGGTGCGGCACAAGGTGGAAAACAACATATCATCCCCAAAATAGTGGGCAAGGGAGGTGTCTAATAGAGAGATAAAGAAGATTCTAAGACAGTGAATGCAATAACGAATTGATTGGTTAAGCAAACTCGACGATGCATTGTGTGCTTATAGAACTGCATACAAGACACCCATTTGGACCTCCTAGCGATTGGCCTATGGAAAGGCGTGTCATCTGCCTATGGAGCTGTAGAACATCGAGATTTGGGCCGTGGAGGAAGCTGAAATGGTCCTGTGAGTCAGCAGGAAGAAGAGGCCGATGCAACCTGTGCTGAACTTGATGAGTTTCGAAGGCATGCTGGGTGAAAGTGCCAAATGCTACAAGGAGAAAACGAAGAGGTGGCACAATAGGCATATGGTGCATCGGATCTTTGAGCCGGGGCAGAAGGTGTTTCTATTTAATTCGAGACTTAAGCTTTTTCTAGGAAAATTATGGTCCAAATTGTTAGGGCCTTTGAAGTGGTGAGAATGTCCCCACACAGTATAAAGGAGTTGTGGCAAGAAGATAGGAAGGCCACATTTTGCAAATGGGGCAACAATGTAAGAGCTATTGGGGTGAGGACGTTATTCAAGAGAAGACGTCCATCACTCTAGAGGATGATTGAGCATGATTGACGAAGTCGCGACGGTAAATCAAGCGCTGCACGGGAGGCGACTCGTGAATTGTTATAATAGACTGTAGTAGAACTAGTTGAAAAAAATAAATAAAGTAAAAAAATAATTTTCAATCTGAAACCTGCGAATTCTAACCAATTTCTTGTGGTGAAATGATTTTCAGTGGAACGCAGGGCAAAAATGCCAAACAGCGCAAAGGAAAATCGAGGTGAGAAAAAATTGACACACATGTTGAGCCCGCGCGATGGTCTGCAGGTCAAGGTGAGGGCCTCCGTTACCCTCCGTGACACATTGAGCTTCATTTCAGATTTTGTAAAAATCCGTAATGCTCAAGGCTGATGTCTTCGTGTCATGGAGGCAGTGCTCCGCATTGCACTCGTGACACGTTGAGGGCTACTCGTCGGGTCGCCCAGTCACTGCAAACCCGTGCGAAAACCCCTTTTTAAACCAAATCCCTTCATTTTTCCCCATTTCCTTCAAATCCTCCTGACCAACACCCCAAAATCCCCTCCCCCAACGTGAAATTGACCTAAGGATCAATTTTCTTTGAGTTTTCTTCGATTTCATCAAATCAAAGGTATGTTCTTGAATTCTTCCTTATTTTTGCTCAAATTTTTGATTCTTGAACATGTTTGGTGATCAACCTGACCTAAGTGAGAATTAAAGCTTGAATTCACTTGAGTTATGATTGAATGATGTCTAGTATCACTGCGGAGTATTATTGAACTCAATGATTGCATGTTTTATTGATTCTTGCGAAATTGGTAGCTAGGTTTAGATGGAATAGGGAAGACGCCTAAATTCCTCTTTTGAAATGTTGAAAATAAAATTGGGTTGTGCATGTTTATGAAGTGAAAAATATTGTGATTGATGTTGAATATGCTAAGTAGAAAAGGGATTTTTGGGAGAATGAATTTGGAGAATTACATAGGTTGTTGAAAAATTGCTAAGTGCTATGATGATGTAATGGAATCGATGGAGATATTTTTATTCATTGTACGAAGTCTGAGTAGTACATAGTAATTGTTCCATCGATTTATATGAATGCACTAAGCTCGATTGAATGCTAAGAATAGAAAATCATGAATGTCTTGTCGAATTGTTTGCATTGTGGCTTAAGACTAAGTGTGGGGTGATTCAATTAAAACACAACCTTAGTTGTATCTAACTATTACTTGCATAACATTGGGACTGTATGTTTGAATGTACAGAACAATGTCGACAAGATTATGGGCAAGTGCGCATCCACATCGGGCGCCAACAAGAAAAGGGTCAAATTGGGAACAACAAGGCAGAGCACCGCCGGTTCCAAGCGAATAACGCTGACAATACGGAACCAGATGGGTGACCAATGAGGGGAAGAAGTGGTATGCTAAACATAAAGAAACCAAATACTTCCCGAAGGAGCAGATAGCACGGAGTCACTGGCACAGAATTCCTCAAGGATTGTACACAAGATTGACACCGCCGGGCTTAACTTCATCTCCGAAGAGCCCAAGAAGTGCACCCATCTTGTCCGTTAGTTCTATTCCAACTAGAACCCTACCTTATGAAGTCACACCGTCAAAATCAAAGGTGTTGTAACTTTTGAGCCCCATCACTTGAATGCAATCCCGGCAGCCAAGGACACAGACGCTCATGTCCTCCGGGCATCCGAACATCACTCCACCCTATGAGGACATCGACACACCTTATGTGAGCTCCGATCGACACCCAGGTGGGGTGGTAGGAACAAGGAGAGGGGCTACCATAAGACATTTCCCTATTCCCGATGAACCTAGAAGCCCGGATTTGGCTTGAAGATTGTGTGTTCTCGCCTGCTCTTGGTGCACATGACAGATGTCACCCGGATAGAGTTTGCTTGGTGTATGCCCTGATGAAGGGGCTGGAAATCAATGTGGGGGTGGTGATCATCTCCGCCATGAAGAGAGCCCGACTGCATCAGGGGCATAGATATGGGTTCGGTGGTCTGCTTACCACGTTCCTGAGGGGCCATGATATTGAGGAGGAGGGCCTGGATTACATCCCACAAATCGGCAGGCGTGCCTTGGATGTCACTAAAACCAAGGCACCTGACACTACTTATGGGTCGGTGCTCACACTAGCCGAGTGTCATGCTCGGGATGACCAGTATATGGCCCGCATGTATGGGATGCAGATGTTGCAGCTGCGCATTGGCGGGAGGCCGAAAACGGAGGACAAGCTGTGGCAGGTCGAGTTGGATTACTCATTCGGCGAGAATGCCCAGGTTCTATGCAGAGTGGGGCCCGTATTTATGGAGCCCGTAGATTATGATGTCCCTACCGATGAGGAGACACACCGGGAGGACTCAGATGTTGAGTCAGACAAGGATGGCGGGGGCGATTCTGATATGGGAGACGAAGAAACGACACCCGATGAAGAAGTTGAATACATTGATTGATCAGGGAGTTTCACCACCCAAACTTTGTGCTATGTTGAAATTATGTGAACACTGGGGACAGCGATAGGTTTAAGTGTGGGGTGGAAGTAGTTAGGTGCTAGCTGCTTTGTTTATGTTTATGTTTTTGTTTGTTGTGCTTATGCAAAATGTGACCTTGTGACTTTGTGTTGTGTGTTCTATAATTAATTTGGTGTTGTAATGAATGTTGAGCTGTTGTGTGTTGTGTTGAGCTACTGTTGGTGGTGTTAGTGGTGTTGTGTAAATATTTTTCATCTTTTTCTATCGAAATTTTTAAATTTTTTGCTGAATTTCTTTTATGTTGGGTTTATCGGCTTTTTTTTCGGTGCTTTTACCGAGAATAGTCCCATTGAATCGAAGTCGTAGATAGCGACTGCTCCCTATGATGGATGGATGACGACCGTCTTAAGGGAAATGTAGTCGATAGGAGTAGTTTTCTTTCTTCTCTTTCTTTTGTGTGTTTCCCAAACGTGTCGCTACTTCATAGTTCAAAATTCTTGTTACGCTTTGTACATGATATAATGATGCAAGTGTGATTCGTATGAAAGCATGCAAATGTGTTAAACATGTTGAGATACCTAGGCCATAGAGTGTGATTCGGTGTGAT
>JACEIK010013603.1:14073-25127 GCA_018107945.1 Datura stramonium
TTTTTCAGTTGTTGCTTTACATACTCAGTACCAGCGATACTGACGCCCGTTTGGGGCGCTGCATTACTTGCCTGCAGGTACTTATAGACGAGGAGCCGATCCCTCGTGATCCCAGCCAGCTCACAGAGTCATCATCTCCAGTCATCCACAGCTAAATAGCTAGAGGTTTATTCCTTTTCTTTTTGTTGTACAGTATGGGTAGACCGGGGCCCTGTCCCGACCATATTATCAGTATTCGTAGAGGCTTGTAGATTGTGTATACCCTGTGGTTAGTTATACCAATCGTGTGAGGCCGTGTGTACGTTTTAGCTTGTTTATGATGGCCGTGTGGGGCCTTAATCAGTTGGTACTGGTGACCTTGTTGGTCACGTGGCAGTTTAGCACTTGTTTTCTTGATTTAGAGATGACTAGACAGCATGGTGGCCTTGTCGGCCCGCATAGGTTCCCTTATATTGGCGAGATTCTGGTTAGCTATTGTTGTTGTACAGGTGGCTATAGGCCTAGTCGGCCGCAGGCTGTATTTACAGTCGTTATATAGCCCGTCGTTTTCTTGAATCTAGAGTTAGAGCCAGCCAGGCACCAGAAGTGCTTAGGCTCAGCAGTCTAGCAGTTCAGGTCCCAGTCTGGCACCAGGTGCCAGTCATACCCCCCAAGGCGGGGCGTGACATGCTTCCCACATCTTGTACACATCAGGTGCGTAATATCCCTTACTCTAGGTTTTTACAGAGCATTGACTATTGAAAAAGATGGGGCTGCCGACTTCTTCTAGGAAAGTGAGCGGTACCCACCACTCGCCCTTGGCGAAGAGGACTCTGAATCTCCTATCCTGGCCCTCTTGGCCTCTCTCTCTTTTTCCTTCACTTTCTCCGCCTCCATTTGTTGCGTGAATATAACCAAACATGAAAATTCTATATCCCTGTGCAATATAGCAGTCATGCACTCTTTAATTAAGGAGATTGACACTCCATTCACAAACCTACTCACTCGGGCCCTCTGGTCTGCTACCATCCCTGGGGCATACTTGGATAACCGAGTAAATTCCAATGTGTACACTTAAACTGTCATGTCCTTCAGTTTCAGGTTGATGAACTCTACCGCCTTAGCCTCTCTCAGCTCTCTAGGGAAAAACTTGTCCAGGAATGCAGTCTTAAATTCATCCGAACCTACGGGGCCTGCTCCAATCCCTCGACTGTCCCACCACTGACAAAACCATATATAAGCAACTCCTTTTAGCTGATAGGAGGCTAATTATATGCTCACAATTACCATCACGCCCATGATGTGAGTAATCTTCTGAATCTCTTCCAAGAACTCATACGGGTCCTCGTCTACCTTTGACCCCAACACAACATAATATGAGTTTCCTAAAACTCGACATGGGTAACATGGTTGTCCATCGGGTTCGCCGGTGCTGATGGTGCCTACTGGCGATCATTACCATTTCTACTTCCATTTGCTCATCTAGGAAGCATTATCTGCGAGCACGTAAAGCACGAGTCATGGGGAAGAACTATTTAGAGCCTCATACTATATGCATGATAAGAATCATGAAGAAAGGGAACATTCCTAAAACGTCTCGTAGCCTCCTCGTCATATGTGTGGCGCGCTTCACACCCATGAAAAAGACTCTACTTAACGCGACTTTTAATTACCCTAGGATGCTCTAAACCTTGGCTCTGATACCAAGTTTGTCATGACCCGAGTTTACACCCTAACCGTAACACGGGACAAAGAATCCCGAAAAGTCACAAGTCGACCCATGGCATAAACATAACATATCACTTAATGGTAGAAACAACCAACAACATCAATAAGCGGAATCTAACTGCAAGAGTCTAATGAATAGCCATAATTACAAATGTAACAACACTTGATAAAATGTTGAGTCTGTCTAGACAAGTCTAAAAGCCTTCTACTAAACCGATTAGTTGTTGGGACAAGCCCCCAGCTAACTCCTAAAAACCAAAACATAAAGAAAGTATGAACATAAATCACGTCCTCGAGGGATGAGGACTCACCACGAGCCGCTGAGAAGGAATGAAGCGTATCTAACCACGAGGATGAGGCTGGAGACATGAATCTTTATCATGAAATGATATAGCAAAAAAAGGCATGCGATCATTACTTGGAATGTACTAAGCATTACGGATAACATAGAAAATTTAAAAAATAATTATACAATAAGTAAATAACCAAGTACATCAACATAACTAATTTAACATGCCATTATCCTCTTATGATTCACATACCCATATTTATACATGAAACTTTCCTTTGGATCTCATGTTATGCAACATCCTAAAACTTATGCATAAGGGTCAAGTTCTGAACATTTAATAAGAACTGAATCTGAATCTAGCATCACACACTGTACTGGATCTCTACAGATAACTGAGATTGACTATCGTTATGTTAAATCTGTTATAATCTTAAATCTTAATCATACAGAACTAGATCATGCTGATAACATAACTAAGGGAGTCATTCTCTACTATGGAGGGTCCCAGAATATCTAGGGAGTCACTCTCTGTTATGGTGGATATTGACTAAGCTAGGGAGTCACTCTCTGCTATGGAGGATCCCGACTGAACTAGGGAGTCACTCTCTCTGCTATGGAGGATCCCGACTGAACTAGGGAGTCACTCTCTTCTATGGAGGATCCCGAATGAACTAGGGAGTCACTCTCTGCTGTAGAGCATCCCGACTGAGCTAGGGAGTCATTCTCTACTATGGAGGATCCCGACTGAAACCATGGGAAACGTTCTCGGCTATGGAGAGTCCCTAGCTAACTAGGACATGAGGAGTTCTGATCGGACATTATATATCTGGTCTATGCTACTACAGCTAGTCAGAAACATGAACATACACTGCTTTCATCATACAACATTCATTATGGGAGGATCGGGGCTACTTACTACTAACAACAAGCCCAACATTTTGAAAATATAATTCTTGTACTTCATGATCATAGTTCATATCATCATGGAGCCATATCAATATTTATTCAAACATTTTATATTAGTGAGCATGTATATATTCGCATCATCCATTAAACTTCCACCACATTAAGTTCCGACTTCATATCATTCAACATGTATCATCGAGTCATTCATAATCCATAGATCCAATTTGTACCTTAAACATTCATACATTGATTCAAATATTCTGGATTTACGGGAAGCCATATACTTAACTTATAACTTATATGTTTACAACAAGATCATGGGGGGGGGGGGGAACATACATTTTCATTTCATAAGACTCATTTCGAGATTTACTCCAATTCATGAGAAGAATGCATTAATTAGGACATTACCATGGATTTACCTCATATCCAATCAATTCCATCGAAAGCATAAGAGACATGCATATTTTACTTTCAATTATTCAAGCCCATACACTCTAATATCTTCTCGATATGTCTATCAATGGAACAATCAAGTTCTTAGAGATAATAATACGATCTTCACATATTTAAACATGGATGCAAGTAATTACGATAGTCGAGTGAACAATAATAAAGCATTATTCAAAGTTTAAGTCATTTTATGAAGACATTCTATAATCTTGCATTTCTCGTCATCCAACACCTAGTTCAAGGAAACCCAAATATTCTACCTCACAATTAATCTCATAATCATAATGGATTTTGGAATTTAGATAAATATAGATGAAATCACCCATCACATAAATCCTAGGTCATGCTTTTCTAGAATAGTTGAAATTGGGCATTTTGATAAAATATTTTGGGGAACAAGGATGGAAAATTATCCTTGTTGAAAGACTCGCATACCTGGTACAAGAATCCTTGCTCAAAGTCACACCTTAAAGCTTTGATGAACACCTTGGTGGAATCCTTGAATCTTGAGAGGAGGAGGAGGAGGAAGAAGGGTTTGAGAAGTATCTTGAGAGAATGAGAGTTTAGACCAGAAGAAACCCTTAATAACACCCAAAATAGCACTCAAAATGGCGTAGTTTATAAGTTAAAAGCATAGGACTTTACGAAAACACCCTGTAAAAATGCAAAGAAAATCCTCCTGCCAGTCCCCACGAGCACACCATGATTTGTGGGGTCAGGTAATGACTCGTGGGGATCGAGTCGTGGAGTGCACAACCCAAATTCTCTAAAAATCTCCCTACTCAACTGACGACTCATTTCACGAGTCATGGTCTTCCATGACGACTCATGGCCTGCATCCGTCGTCTACACTACTTAAGACCCCATCCAGGAACTCTATCCTCCACCCAACAGCCGACTCAACGAGTCGTTGCCAGTCAGGATGACTCGTTAGGTCGTCTGTTATCACTGGAGTTTGCCACACCTATGAACTACTCCCCCACGGGTCTGACCACGACTCATGGGGTCTCCTAAAAAGTCATCCCCCCACTCGTTCTGCTAAATAAATTCCACGTTCAGTGTGATTTTTTTCCTTAAGCTTGGAATCTGATCTTACAAACATTTGGGGTGTTACATGTTCCTCATGATTTCAGTTATGCATGTTCAACAGTCATGATATTATATTTCATCAAGTTTGAGCCAATGCTCAGTTTTACTTATGAATAATTAGTTTCATCTTTGGGACGTTCAATTTAGTTATGATATTCAGTTATGTTTAAGTCATGTTTTCAGATACTAGCATGCAAGCCCTACTCTCATAATCTTATGATGAAATGTTTTATGATATGCTAATTTATGATTTTTACTTAGCGGTTTTACTTACCTTGCATACTCGGTACATTTCACATACTGATTGCATACTCTATGCTATATCATTTCATGATACAGGCTCAGACATTCAGGTTTTGTCCCGCCATTAACCAGATCCTTAGACTTAGCATCTCTCAGCCTGAGTTGGTGAGTCCTCATCATTCGAGGATCCCTTTATCAACTTGTATTTAGTATTTTTCAGTTTCAGTCTTTAGTTAGCTAGTTGGGTTCTTGTCCCATCAACTCGCCAATATGTAGAGGCTTATCAGACATAGCATGTATTTAGATATTTTATATTATTAGATTTTTAGAATTATGCTATTTTATATGTTAGATTTCTGCATTCATGATGTTGAGCTTTAGATGTCATGTTCATGCCATAGGTCGACCTTGAGCCTATAGGGGTTCTTTTTCTCTTGTCTCGATCCAGGCCTATGTTCGGGTTGTGACAAACTTGGTATCAGAGCAATAGGTTTTGAAGTGTCCTAGGGTTCTGAAAGTCGCGTTAAGTAGAGCTTTTTTCATGGGTGTGAAGTGCGCCACACTTATGGCGAAGAGGCTACAAAATTTTTTAGGAAACTTCCCTTCTTTCATGATCGATGTTGTGTGATGAAATGTCTCTCTACCTTCGAACTCGTGCTATACGCATTTGAAGAATTATTCCCCCTCAATGAGTTAATGGAAGAAGGAACAAAAATGGATATGGCCATGAGAATAACAATAGAGATGGGCACCAGCAGGCCCCACCAGCACCCGAGGATCATGTGCCTGAGTAGGTGGCCCATGAAGAGTTTAGGGCAGCCATCCAGATGTTGGCACAAGCATTGACCACCCAAGTCAACCAACAAGTAGTAGCGCATGTTCCCAGAATGTGAATGCAGTAGCGGCTCGAGTTAGGGAATTTCTTAGGATGAACCCTCCGGAGTTTCTAATATCCAAGGTGGACGAGGATCCACACGAATTTATTGATGAGATTTAGAAAATCACCCAGATCATGGGGGTGATAGGGGAGGAGTGCAGAGACTTAGCCACTTATCAGTTGAAAGGGGTTGCACATATTTGGTTCAGCAGTGGAAGGAGGCAAAGTAGTCAAAGCAGGTTCCATTGGCTGGGATGAGTTCCATATGGCATTCTTGGATCATTTCTTTCCCCAAGAGATGAGGGAGATCAAAGTATCTTAATTTGTGAACTTGAGATAGAACAACATGATGGTCCAGGAGTATGCTTTAGAGTTCACTCGCTTGTCCAAATATGCACCATAGATGGTGGCTGACAAAAAGGCTCGAGTGAGTTAGTTCGTGTATGGGATACCAGACTATTTGGTCAAAGAATTCCAAACCACGATTCTTCATCAAGACATTGACTTCTCATGAATAGTTATGTATGCTCAACAAATAGAGGCATTACAGGCAAGTGAGCGTGAGAGAGAGGACAAGAGGGCCAGGATTGATAGCTTTGGATTCTCTCAGCAGAGGCTTGGTGGTGGGCATCGTCAGCAGTTCCATAAGAGATCATCAGCCCTAGCGCCGTCAGCAATGTGTGTGCCATCCAGATCTAGGCGCGACCAGAGGGGAAGAGCATCAGGCTCTTGAGGTCAGGAGAGAAGATTTGTGGAGCCCAGTATTCCAACTTGTGACAAGTGTGGCAGGAGGCACACTAGTCAGTTCTTAGCAGGTATCGGTGCTTGTTTCGGGTGTGGAAATCCCAAAAATATGCTTAGATATTGTCTAGTAGCTAGACAGGGCCATGGTAAAAGCCAAGACCCAGCCACTAGTTCAACAGCTCCACCAGCACGTGCAGCTCAGCAAGATGCATCCACTAGTGTAGGTGGTGTAGAGCGTCAGAACAGATTATATGCCCTCGCATCTTATCAGGAGTAGGAGGCCTCTCTAAATGTAGTCATTGGTATGTTATGAGTATTCCAGCTTGATGTTTATTCTTTGTTAGATCTAGGGGCTACTTTATCTTTTATGACACCCTATGTTTCTAGAATTTTCGGAGTCAGTCCCGAAATCCTATCAGAACCCTTCTCATTTTCTACTCTAGGTAGTGATTCAGTTATAGCTCGACGGATATATAAAAATTGCCCTATTACAGTACTTCCGAAAGTCACCTCAGCAAATTTAGTAGAGCTAGCCATGATAGATTTTGATGTTATCTTTGGCATGGATTGACTATATTCATGTTATGCCTCATTAAATTGTAGAACCCGTGCAGTAGAGTTTTGATTTCCGGGTGAGCCAGTCCTAGAGTGTAAGGGTAGTTCAGTTGTGTCTGTAGGTCACTTCATTTCCTACCTTAAGGCCAAAAAGATGATCTCTAAAGTTTGCATGTACCATCTTGTTAGGGTTAAAGAGTCTACATCCGAGACCCTGGCTATCCAGTCACTTCCTGTGGCGTGTGAATATCTAGAAGTATTTATAGATGATTTGTCGGGAATTCCACCCAAGAGGGAGATCAATTTTGGTATTGACCTTCTTCCCGATATGCACTCTGTATCTATTCCTCCTTACAAAATGGCTCCAACTGAGCTAAAAGAGTTGAAGGAGTAATTGAAATATCTTTTAGACAAGGGTTACATTATACCTAGCAAATCCCCGTGGGGTGCACCAGTTCTCTTTGTTTGGAAGAAGGATGGTTCCCTTCGGATCTGCATTGATTATCGGAAATTGACCAAGGTCACCGTCAAGAATAGGTATCCTCTCCCAAGAATTGATGACTTGTTTGACGAGCTTCAGGGTGCCAAGTCTTTTTCAAAGATAGACCTCAGATTCGGATATCTTCATCTCAGAGTTAGAGAAAGTGACATCCCCAAGACAACCTTCAGGACTCAGTATGGTCACTACGAGTTTGTAGTTATGTATTTTAGACTAACGAATACTCCTGCGACTTTTATGGAATTGATGAATAGTGTGTTCAAGCTGTATTTTGACATGTTCGTGATCGTGTTCATAGATGACATTCTCATATACTCTCAGATCGAAGAGGAGTATGTCGCTCATTTGAGGGTGGTGTTATAGACACTTAAGGATCTCCAGTTGTATGCTAAATTTATCAAGTGTGATTTTTGGTTAAACAATGTAGCATTTTTCGGGTCACATGGTGTCAAGTAAGGGTGTATAGGTGGACTCTCAAAAGATAGAAGTGGTGAAGAATTGGCCTAGACTAGTTAGTCCTTCAGATATCAGGAGTTTCTTGGGCTTAGCTGGTTACTACAGCAGGTTTGTGGAAGGATTTTCATCTATTGCAGCACCATTGACTAAGTTGACCCAGAAGAAAGTGCAGTTTCAATGGTCGGAAGCCTATGAGAAGAGCTTCCAAGAGTTGAACACTAGACTCACCTCAGCATCATTGTTGACTCTACTTGAGGGTACCGATGGATTTGTGGTATATCTCAACACCTCAAGGATCGGCCTTGGTTGTCTACTAATGCAGCACGGTAAGATTATAGCCTATGCTTCTAGGCAGCTGAAAGTCCGTGCGAAGAACTAGCCAACTCATGACCTCGAGTTGGCATTGGTATTATTTTCCTTGAAGATTTGGATACACTATCTATACGGGGTCCATTTGAATGTATTTACGGACCACAAAAGCCTACAGTACGTGTTTACTCAAAAGGATCTAAATCTACGTCCGAAAAGGTGGTTGGAGCTTCTTAAAGATTACAGTATGAGTGTCCTTTATCATCCAAGCAAGGATAATGTGGTGGTAGACGCTCTTAGAAGGCTTTCTATGGATAGTGTGTCTCATATAGATGAGCAGAGAAAGGAGTTGGTGAATGATGTGCATCGTCTTGCACGACTAGGAGTTTGTCTTGTCGACTCGATGGATGGTGGTTTCATTATTCAGAATGGATCATAATCCTCCTTGGTGACTGAAGTCAAGGCTAGGCAAGACGAGGATCCTATCTTGGTAAAGTTGAAGGAAGTCGTTTAGAATTAGGTGGAGGTCTTCTCCCAAGGGGTAGATGGTGTACTACGATATCAGGGTCATTTGTGTGTACCGGGTGTTGATGATTTGAGGGAATGGATGTTGCATAAGGATCATGGTTCTAGATATTCCATACATCCAGGTGCTACCAAGATGTACCGTGACCTATGGGAAGTTTATTGGTGGAATGGAACGAAGAAGGAGATAGCAAAGTTTGTGGCTTAGTGTCTGAATTGTCAATAGGTGAAAGTTGAGAATCAAAGACCTGGAGATGTGGTTCAAGAAGTTAGTATCCCTACTTGGAAGTGGGAGGAAATCAATATGGACTTTATTACAGGGTTGTCTTGTACTCGTCGATAGTATGACTCTATATGGGTGGTCGTAGACAGGTTGACTAAATCAGCTCATTTCTATTAGTCAAAACTACCAATTTAGTAGAGGATTATGCTAAGTTGTATATTTAGGAGCTAGTTCGGGTGCATGGAGTTCCCTTGTCCATCATATCAGATAGAGGTACTCAGTTTACCTCTCAGTTATGGAAATAATTTCAAAAGGGACTTGGTACTTAGGTTAAGTTTAGTACAGCTTTTCACCCGCAAACAGATTGTTAGGTGGAATGGACCATTTAGACTCTTGATGATATGTTGAGGGTGTATGTGATTGATTTCAAAGGTAGTTGGGATGTCCATTTACCTCTTATTAAGTTTGCATATAAAAAAAGCTACCAGTCCAGTATTCAGATGGTTCCGTTTGAGGCTCTTTATGGGCGGAGGTGTAGATCGCCTATTGGTTGGTTCAAAATCGGCGAAGCTAAGTTGATAGGACTAGATTCAGTTCATGAGGCTATGGAGAAAGTTCAGCTTATAAGGATAGGTTGAGAACAACTCAGAGTCTCCAAAAGTCCTATGCGGATGTGAGAAGGAGAGAACTTGAGTTCCAAGTTGATGATTGGGTGTTTCAGAAGGTGTCTCCCATGAAGAGGGTGATGAGGTTCAGGAAGAAAGTGAAACTCAGTCCCCGTTATGTTGGCCCATACCGGATTGTGGGATGTAGGTGGCTTATGAGTTGGAGTTTCCCTCAGAATTGGCTTCAGTGCGTCTAGTTTTCCATGTATCCCTTTTTAAGAAGTGTATGGGTGATCCGTCTTTGGTTTTTCTGGTGGAGAGCGTAGAAGTGAAGGATAGACTTAGCTATGAAGAGGTTATAGGTTAAATATTTTATCGTCGGGTTCGAAATCTAAGAAACAAGGAGGTAGCTTAAATAAAGGTTTTGTGGAGGAATCAACATGTTGAGGGAGCTAGAGAAGCCGAAGAAGGTATGATGGCTAAATACCCGCATCTATTCCATTCCGGCTCAATTTCAGCTTGAGGTATCAGTTTCCTCCCTAGTACTCTATTCAGTTTCATGTTCAGTTCATGTGCCCCAGTTTCCTTCATGTCAATGTATGTATGTGTGATTCATGAATTCAGTTCAGTCATGTATTTTAGTCTAGAGTCAGTGACTCCGTCAGTTTTAAGCTTTAGATGTTCAATATTTGATATGACAGTTGCTTTCCCTAGCTTTTTACTATGTTTATCCACATTCGAGGATGAATGTTCCCAAGGGGGATATATTGTAATACCCCGAAATCCCTAACATCTTATCTGAGGGTTGAAACGGATTCTGCACCAGGTCATAGGACGAGCCATCTAGTGACCCATGAGGTACCCCACGAGTCATAAGTGACTTATGAAGTGGAGGGAAGTTGGCTAACGAAGGGTGGTCTTAGGGTTGACCATGGAAGAAGCCACGACTCATGGTCAGGACCACGAGTCGTTAGGTGGGTCGTGGTCAAAAAGTTGACATGAATGTTGGATGTTTGGAAGTGTTCCCAATGATTAGTCACCACAAGTCTTCAGGTACACCACGAGTCATGGTGTCCCTCATGGTGACTGGTAGAGTGAAGATTTTCCAGTGTTGGCAACGAGTGCTGGTGATGAGTCATCCTCTCGGGTAACGAATCATCCGGCCCCTCATTGGGACTGGCAATGTGATTTTTCCTACAAAATTATTAAGGACTTTTCTGTAATTCCTAAGCTCCTAAGACCTATATTGCATCGTTTTAAGCTCAGCGTGTGTTTTAAGAGGGTTTAGCTCATTCTAAACCTATCTCTCTCCATGCATGCAAGCCTAGAAGTTCCTAAGGGTGATCAAGTCTAGAATTCATCAAGTTCTTCCCCAATTCCTTTGGGCTTTCAAGAAGGGTGTCAAATCAGAAGTACCTAGGTATGTAGGGTAATGAATGGGTGTATTCATTGATGAGCCCGCAAGTGTACAGGTCGTGCAAGTAATATAGTGGCTCTTTTTAAGAACTGGAATGTCGAACCCACAGGGACAGGACTACGGGGTGAAACCTTTTCAAGTGTTAATTTACTAC